>BLAZ01001216.1:1764924-1767424 GCA_014633955.1 Acropora tenuis
TGCCTCTGATCTGATTGGGCGGATAAATTTTTATAAAAGCCAATAATTCTCAGCGACGGCGGAACATATTTTGAATTGGGGTGTGGTGGTGATGGTGGGGGCTCACTAGCGAGCGCCAGAGGTGCCAACACGCAAGGGGTCCTCCGCCAGACATTTTTGAAATCTTAAAGCTCAGAAATGGTACTTTCATTATTTAATGTTTTATTTTTTTGCAAAGGTATGGAGGTGCTTAATTTCTTTTCATGAGTCCTGGCCAAAATTTAAAGTGTCTGTAGCACACCAGGACTAACTCATTCTTCTGAAAAGACAAGTCTATTAAAAAGTTGTTGATAGGATAGCTTCGCACATAAAAGGATGCAACGACGCTTCCTTGCTTCCTATTGAAAGACCGAAGCATGGGCGTTTTCTTGGTGACCGTGACGGCAGCCCTTCCGTTCAACTTGCTGAAACGCTTTCCATCCTGAATCATACACCTCTAAATTTGCTTCTTGAAGCAGTTTGTTCCATTCATACATTGCTGTATTACGATTTTTGGCTCAGCGGTATTCATCTACCCAGCATAACCAATCATTTCATTGCTGTATTACGATTTTTGGCTCAGCGGTATTCATCTACCCAGCATAACCAATCACCGAAGTAGAAACAGGCAAATTGATTTATCACTATCGCTAGATAGTGAATAGACACAGTGGGAATCTCGTTCCTCCATTAGGAGAGGCGAATGGTAAATGCGAGACTTTGCGAGACGGCGACTCTAGCGTTTTTCTTTGCGAGGCCGAGACATTTTGACTTTTTAGATTACGAGACTGAGACTTAAAAGTGTTTTGAGACTCCAGGACACCTTCGTATAAAAAAGGAGACTGCAACACGCACATAACCACTCAAAAAAGGAGACTGCAAGACCCGTGAAATTCGACTAAAATTTTGCGAACCCCAGAGTTTTTGAAGAACCATTTGCCACCCCTTCCATTTATGCGCGTCTCTAATTAGATGGCGAGGTATTTTGCTACTACACTATTCTATTATAATTTTTATTCTCTACTGTATTGTGAAATATCGACCAGGGTATAAACTTCAGTAATGGGGGAAATTAATCATGTGTTTTTGATCTTGAAAGCTTTCTCTGAATCAAATAAGGCATTTATTTGACTTACAATGGTTCCAAGAAGCTCAACTTTGTTTACCATTCGCTCCTCCACATCACTCCGTTCAGTACGATCTCTAATTCCATGTATAGCTGGCCTTACGTTTTCTGTAGTGCAAAAGTCTAACGACTGGTGCTTGACTTTAGTAAAACCAGGGACCAATTACAAAACGACTCAGTGAGCCCAGTTTGTCTATTTGTGTCTCCGAGATTAGTAGACTCAAATTCTTGATTTAACTGAGAAACTTTTTGTTGGCTATTTTGTTTTCTCAAACACCACACGAGCCTTAAGACGTGAGGCCGCTGTTAATTTATGCGCGCCAGAAGGATGGAAGCTGTTGGGAACAACCTCCGCGAACTGCACAGGAAGGCGGTCAAGCACCTCGAGACAACGAACCAATCAGATTGCTTGAAAAATCGGTAGTTTGTACATAACAAAAAGTTTGTTTATTCTCGAGAAATATAGACGCACAACCAATTCTAGACTAAAAGGGTAGAGTTAAAATGTTTTTGGAAACATGTCTTTTAAAGAGGAATTTTGCAGAGGTGTAAATGCTGGTATCGCGATTTGCCTCTTGATGCTGTGCACAGCGATGAGATGACAGAATCAACAACAAAATGCAGCAAAACCAGTAGAATTCCCTAGGAGCATCACATGAGGTCTTCCCCAGGAATTGTAAGTTTGAGATAGCAAGGATCGATGTGCGCTGGATTTAGATCAGAATCGGCTGTCAACTTGCTTCGTTGACAGAATACCATTTTTTCCCTGGCTACGACGCCATGTTATCGTGTTTGTGTGAGGTCCGTAACATGTTTAACACTTCAACCCAGGTTCTCTCTCTTTAATCAGTTTAGAAGGAACCTGTTTTATCGGTGCCATAATTATCGATGGCCAGAAATTCTTCCTTTCTTTGTAAGAAGAAGTGCATTGCACGCTGGTCATTATTATTTAAGAGAGACTTCGAATGGACTTTTTCTTTTTAATCAGGAGCGAATTTGCATAATCCCCCCATGTTATATCCGTTGCCTTTCTCTAATACTTCCGATGGTTTCTTGGGCAGTAGCCACGTACCGTCACAGACTGCCTATTTTTATTATATGTAAAAGAAGGAGCTGAGAAAAGCTTATAATAGCGTGTCCTCTGCCTCCGTGTTTGTCTGAGGCAAGCGTAGTATATCGTTCGCCTTATCATTTCTCGCTGAAATGAGAGACTACTCGAAGTCTAACAATTCTAGTTGCTTTTCGGTCACTTGCATCGCCTGGTCAAAACACTTCCTGGAATTTTTTCTTCTATGGACATCATTACTACTCTAATAGACGAGATTATATTTTCTTTGCGTTTTTTGGGAACTTCAC
>BLAZ01001216.1:1774259-1779259 GCA_014633955.1 Acropora tenuis
GGTTACAAGTTTTCTTTTCCCAAATCAAAAGACTGAAAGAAGTTCATCCCACTGAACAATCAACATAGCAATCTATATCATGAAGACAATGCAGAGACGAAACACGACAAATGCAGTTAAGTGCTTCCTACCCTATTCCTAATACGCTTGTGGGACAGGAATATGTCCTGTCCATATCAGTTTCGATATTGATATAGAAAACGAGATATTGTGTCATTAACCAGTAATGTCAGCTGTTATTTTTTCGTCTTCGTGAAACTTCCGGTAGTGAAAATCAGTCTCTCTAACGGAGATCTCGCGCAAGCTAAAAAACTATTTACCAATCACGCTGTCATTTATTCATCGTCGTTATGAACTTAATTATCGAATATTTTATTATTAGTGTGCACTGAGTCCACAGTCCTTGTCCGCAAAATCTGTATCTATTCCGTACTGACAGGGGCAAGAAATCGAAAAATTCCTTAATATGCAAATCACATCTCATACAACTGATGGAAATCAGTTTCTAAACAGAGGAATTTCGTTTTCCTTACGCAAACTAACTCGTGAAAATATATTTGAGGCAATTACCACAATATTCACTCACTTTGTTTTCAGTCAAGATAGCTGCATATCAACTCATCAACTGATCGTCCGCCGAATCCGGGTTTGAGCAACAGGTAAGTACTAAATAACACTTCGTGATAAACATCATGCACTTGCTATCATGAAACTGTTCTGCAAACGGATCAAATCGCTTGTCTTTTCTGAATAACATATAAATTCCTTTTGTGATCATAGTTGGTTAATGTTCCGATCATATTTTCGCGAAAATTGATTGTCACTGAGGTCGCGCGTCGATGCAGCTTTTTAATCGTAAAATGAACAGTTGAACAATGCTCAGCATTCCAAAAAGACTATCATCGAACTTGTTATTTAAGCTAGCACAAGTTTATGAAACGTGTTCTGTTGCGGACGCTTTGAAATCCAATTCAACGTGCTTTCGATTATTAGTTTAGCGCTTTCCTGCAATCATCAAACAGTCTTACACGTTACGAGTAACCTTATTAGAAATATGATCCCTCACAGGTGTTTTGCTTAATTTACTCATTGGGTGCCCCTGATGAGCAGTCAGCAAAGCGATACTTTTGAAAAGATTACTGTTCTGATCTGCCGTTCGCAGTTACTGCCGGACGAGGTTTCGCATATTTCTTAGTCATAAGCAAAACTTATGCATGAGGGATCGTTTAGAGAATCAGTAAACTTGAAAATGAAAGAAAAAAGAAACCAGATAAATAAAAATACAATAACTTAGTAAACGAAAAAGGGCTCAGATGTTACAGGACGGAAGAAATATATCATGGCACTAAGACAAACCTGTTTTTCTTTCTTTTTTAATTTTTACTTGTAAAGTCCATTTCAAGTCTCGTCCTGAAGTTGGACAGTCTTTGGTGTAGTTTACCTTTAAGTCGATGTCATGCCAACACAACACATTCTCTTCTCTCTAAGTTAGTCAATACACTTACTAGTGTGATGGCCACACCACAGGACTGTACTGTGTGTGCACCTTCCTTTTTGCCTGTTTTCGATGAAAGACCATGTATTCTCACATTTTTAAATCTGTCCGTATATTTACTGTTCTTCATGAAGCCAGACAGCGTAAGGAGTCAAATAAAATGCGAATGAGAGACGCATTAAAAATAAGTAAAAATCTTCAACTATTCCGCGAAGCTACGGTCAACAATTTAGCATAAAAAATGAAATAATGCTAACCAATCCGCAAAATGGTATTTTCAAGCTACCGGTGGATCTGGTTTTTGTGGTACAAGTACTCGTGAAGATTTCATGGGTTAAAAAGAATACGAATTGTTATGCTCGAGAAAGTCACGTATACTTGCTCTTAATCATGAAAGTTGTGGAGACGAAACTCACCTGACAAAATCTCTGAAGTAAAAGCAATTATATCATCAAACGAAAGTAAATCTTTACCAAACACAAGACAAAGAAATGTGGCTGATTGACCTCATGTACCTTCTGAATAAAAGAGCATATCGATTAGATATTGGGAACTTGTATTTTAATTTGGCCTTAGCTGCATACATGACAATCATTTTTTGTCAGCATGAAACACGCGACCGCCAGACTTTTAAGTAGTCGTCTGGTTGCTATTAGCAACAGCAGCTATTCTAGTCCAGCTCTAAGAGTGAGAAATATTACGTACATAGAAATTAATTGACCACTCCCCACTGGGGCTTTTCAGGGCCAAATGAAACAAACAACTGAAATAAACTTAACAGGTTAAAGTGCCCATGATACGAATTTTTTTATTATCTTGTTCGAAAGAGCTTTCTAAATGATGAAGATTGGCGTTTATTTTACTCTGACAGCACTCTTGGTTGCTGAGTTATTCAAGATTTTGATTTAGCCAAAGATAAAGAATTAGTATACCATTTGCGTAAAAAAACGGAGAGATACAAGAAAACTTTTGCTAATAGGCTTATTTTTAAATATAATTTAATAAAGTATTATTCTATCTTATATTACTATTGTATTTTACCGTGTACCTTTTAATACTTTTTTTACTGTAACTTAGGGTATGTATTTTTATCTTTTGATTGAATGAAGACTATTATTACAATTATTATCTTAGCCAGACAATAGCTTTCAAATACAATTTAACGTAAAAAATTGTCTTAACTAGGTTAGTCCACCATCCTTTTTACCATCGCAATACCGATGTAAACATTTTCAACATATGTGGACACGACTATTTCTTAGGAAAAGGGTTATTTTTCAATGCTGAAATTGCGGATACTGAGAAATGTTCAGAGGAAGTTGTACAGGGGCCTTAAACTATTTTCAAATAATCTGAGAATTCCCAACTCTTTCTGAATTGCGTACCTTCAGATCGGCAATTTTTTTTTACCAAGTTTAGATTTTTGCACAATGTTACGGTCGTGGTGTGATTGCTAAGTAAAAAAAAAACATACTGAAAACACTAAATATTGGCGGAGAATTAGCGATTTTTCGTTCCCGCCGGAAGTAAAGGCTCCACTGTTGAGTGACAGCCTTTTGACAGCAGGCGAACGAAAGTAAATTTTTCAAGCACTGATTGGCTCACTTATATGCCAACCCAGTTACAATAATGATAATAATAATAATAATAATAATAATAATGATAATAATAATAATCGGTTTATTTAATATTATCAGTTAGAGCAATACAAGTATTGAATACCAACTGACTTACAAGCAAGGTTAAAAATAGATATTTACAAACAAAGGTATTCTAATGAATTAAAATCCAAGTAATGTACATTCTTTATTGGCTAAAAGGCATAGATGGGATAAAGCTACGTTTGAAACGCCCAGTACGCACTGCCGGGAGTGTACAATTAGGAGAGTTGCGCAGAGAAGTAGCAGAGTCATTAGCATCACGGCGCCGGGGAGGGAGCAGGTGTATGAAACGTGGATTGGCAAGACTAGCTAACTTGGAAAAAAACTTTTAGAGCACATGGACTCACGACGCAAAAGAAGACTTGGTAAATTCAGTGACTCTAAAGCTGACGCATAGGAGTAGTGAGGAAGGATAATCCTAAGGGCTCTTTTTTGAAAAGACTCCAACCTATTCCTAAGACATAAAGGAAGGGAGAAGTGCCAAACAATACACCCATATTCAAGAAGGGGTCTAATGAGAGTGGCATAACCTGTAACAAGATCGGTTGTGCAAACATTAGAACATCTGAGAATACTAAGAATATAAAGTCGCTTGGCAGCTTTAGGCACAATGAAATCTACATGTGCATTCCGGCGAAGATTTAATTGAAGGGTTAAACCTAGAACCTTGTGAGAAAAAACAGAATCAAGTGACTTACCGTCAATGGTGAAAACTGGTAAAACTGGCTGCTCGCGGAAGAAACACATGCGCATAATCTTACATTTAGATGGATTTAGACGCATGTTAATGTCAACAGCCCACTGGTGAATTCTCTCGAAATCAGACTGCAGACAAGAGGACTGACCACGAAGGAGTCAGCTAGAACAATTATACTGCAGTCAGGATACTGGCCACGGATAAAGTCCACAGAGTCACTGAGGTATGAAACTAAATCATTTTGAACAGGCGGGCTTGGAGGATTGTAAACAACAGCGAAATAAATATTTTTCACCGATCTTAGAAGACGATGCGGACGCAAATCCCGGCAGCCACAGGTATTCAAAGTCGGGATGTTCCATGTTTTCAAGGCGCTTGCATGGAACTGAAGAGCTGACAAAATCAGCAACACCACCGCCACGGCGACCAGAACGATCTTTTCGATGGACTTCATAACCGCCAATGCCAACGGCAGAATCCGGTAAATCAGCATGTAGCCAAGACTCAGTGACAGCAGCAAAGTCAAGAGGATGAAAAAGAAGCGAAGCAAAAAGGTCATCGATTTTCGGGAAGACAGAACGAGCATTACACAGAAGAACAGACGGCAAAAGATCAAGCAGTAGGTTTGTTTACAAAAAATCTTCACCAGATTATGCAAATTTTCTTCTGCTGAGTTATAGGTGTATGTGGGCTGTTTTTTTGCGGAGTAGTAGATTTTTGTTAGCGTTGTTTTCTCGACAAAATACTTTCACTTGAAGCATCCACTTTAAAGAGCTAAGAGTCAAAAGCAGTTTCTTCGTTTGCTCTTAAATTTGGAAAGGAGGTAGCTTCAAAAGACACCAAGGCGATTTCGTGCTTCAAAAGTTTTTTTTTTTTTCGCAGAACGATTTTTGTACGCTTGGTCCACGTGCACTTAAGTTTTACTTTTCACTACAATTGAATATGGCAACGCAGATATGCTCTTTTTTAGCGCTGTGGTTCAGGAAAGAGAAGAAAGTGATAAATTCGCTTTGACTTTTAACTTTCGAAGAGCGATTTCAGGATTCGCAATTAAAAAAAAAGGAAATTTTCGAAAATTCGACCATTTTTCCCAAAAAAATGGCACACATTGATAGGCCAGCCTCATTAGCTTTAATCTGATGATTAG
>BLAZ01001216.1:1786759-1789259 GCA_014633955.1 Acropora tenuis
CTTCGCAAATTCCCTTTTCGAGTCTTTTTTCAACAAGAGGCAGGAGTAGCTGATTGGCCTATGACCTTCTTTCACTAGCCATAACGAAAGTGTGACAGGAGCCTCTAGACTTTGCTTAGCGAATATATATAAAAAAAAAAATAGTGGGACATTTTTCAACATAGTGACTAATGTAGATCATAAGCCTAAGGTCCTTCAGGTTTGTAATTAAATCTGCATGTGTTCTGATGGTTTTTGTTAAGAGTTTGTCTAAGATTCGCATATTATAACACTGAATAAATTTTACTGCTGTAGTGTGACCAACCATAGTTTTATTGATTACTTGACAAACTCCATAAAATTCTCGTTTGCTATGTTGTCTCAACATTGAAGGGTGGTCGTTGCATCAAAAACGTGACTTCACCATGATCTAGATGCTAGATAACTCAAGAGATCCTTCCCACATCACCAACACGCTAAATGCGACGGGGATTTCTGAGGTAGCTTTCAGCTCTTAAATAGCAAACATTCGCCAGCAAAGAACAGTTTTGTATATAAGATATCTTTTTATGACAAAAACTTAAAGGTTTCAACAAGGATATGGGCTACCCATGTTTCCTACCCAGGCTCCCCCATATTTCAAAACAGGTTTCGCCTCAACGAGGCAAACAATGTCACTGATTGATAAGAAAGTTGAAGTATGGCAAGCCAAACGTGACAAAAGCACATTGAGTTTGGAATCACCTATCAAGATTTGTTAATCGATATGGGAATATTAGAAATTACTGCATGAGAAATGGAAATCACTACTATACGATAATGAAAAAAGTCATACAAGATTCGAAATTATATTATCTATCGAGAGTAAAAACACTGATGAAAGAATAGAAATTACACTTCAAAAACAAAAAAAAAAAAAACAGGAATTGAGATTAACGATGATGGAACAATAAAAAGTGAAATCTACATCACATGACGAGAATGAGAACTGAATCGATACATGAGAACAGGAGATCGTCACTGAAGTTCTTTTCTGAGCCGGTGAGCACTAGCCAGGCAGCGGAGTGCAATAATTACGTGGTGTATGGGGACATTTATTGTACCGTACACATTTAAAAGTTTCCTTGTTGTTGATCGAAGCCCTCATATGTCAAGGTATGTCAAGCAAGCAAAGCAACTCAAGCAAGCAAAGGAACTCAAGCAAGCAAAGCAACTCAAGTGAGCCAAGCACAACAAGGAAGCAAGGCACCTTGAGCAAGCAAAGCATCTCAAGCAAGAAAAGCAGCTCAAGCAAGCAAAGTAACTCGGCAAGCAAAACAACTCAAGCGAGCCAAGCACCTTGTGCAACCAGATCAGATCGCTTGAACTACCAGTATCACTGATTAAGTTCATACGAAACAGCCTTTTCTTTAGAGAACACACACTGAACAATAATCGAGGCTAGAAGGATAGAACTGAATTGTTTTTGAAATCATCTTGTCTTTTTTAGAAGATTTTTGGAAAGTTGTAGTTAGTATAGGGATTTGCCTCTTGATGCTAAGTGCAGTAATGGAACGTAGGAAACAACAACAAATATCTACGTGAACTGCGTGCAGACGAAAATCGCATGCGTGCAAACTTCAAATATGTTAGCAAGGACCAAACGTAACAAACAAGAAGCACTGGATCCAAGTAAAGAATCTTGTCGGCTGTAGATTTTGAAGGCAGCAAAGTAGAAAATATGTTATTTTTCTTTGCTTATTTTAGGAACCAAAAATGGTGTACCGAATTTGCATAATACAGTCTGTAACTTTGACATTGAATCGCTTCGAAGCGGATCATAATATGATAGCAGATATTTATGGGTAGATAAAAACCAAAAATAGTAATAATTTCAAGAAAGAAAGCCAAACGTGACAAAAGTACATTGAGTTTGAAATCACCTATCGAGATTTATTAATCGATATTTGACTTTTAGAAATTACTGCAACACAAATGGAAATCACTATACGATAATGAAAAAATGTCATTCGAGAGAAAACACTGATGCAAAATTGGAAATTACACAGTAAAAACAGTAATTGAGATAACGAGTAATTGAGATAACGATGATGGAACAATAAAAGGTGAAATCTACATCACATGACGGGAATGAGAACTGAATCGTTACGTGAGAACGGGAGATCGTCACTGAAGTTCTTTTCTGAGCCGGTGAGCACTAGCCAGGCAGCGGAGTGCAATAATTGCGTGGTGTATGGGGACATTCATTGTACCATACACATTTAAAAGTTTCCTTCTTCTTGTACTAACGCCTACTTTACCTACTGAGTTGCTTTACTAACATGAGGTGGTTGAGTTGCCTTGTTTGCCTGAAGTGCTTAGTTCGATAGAGGTACTTCGCTCGCTTTAGGTTCTTGTTGTTTCTTGTTCTTGATCGCTTGTTTCTAAAAGTTCGAGACACTGGCACAATGAAGAACAAGATTGGAAAACTTGAACGATTACGTTCACTGTCGCGTCGTTGATCTAAGCCCTCACTTGTCAA
>BLAZ01001216.1:1794259-1796759 GCA_014633955.1 Acropora tenuis
AAAAATTTCATATTTGCGAAAAGACAGATCTCATATTTCATTGTAATTGTAAAAAATATTTCCCGCAACGGTTACTTACGTTTCCGCTGGCGGAAACCTGAGTTTCCGTTAAGAAACCGCTGTATAAACGGATCCGGAAACTCCTAATTTCACCCTGTACTTTAAGGGCTCACAACCTACGGCTTCAAATATCTGAAGGAGAACTACTAGATTTAAAGTCCTTGATCTAAGGTTTTCCGTCTGTTTCTAACCCGTCGCCAAAATGAAAGACAAGTTGTTTTCGCTCATAAAGTTCTCATGAAATGTAAAGATTCAACGCAATGAAGCTTTATTTATTTGGATGCTTCTGGAATCTAACCAAGTACAGCCGTACAGATCTCACAAGTTCTGGTATTAGCTTTGAAGGTCAACCCTGACGATTTGCTCAAATAAATGCGAATTCAGGTCAACAAAGGTTCGCAAGTAATGTTGTCTTCACAGGAAATTGTTTCACCTCCCGTCATGCTGAGCTTTCTCTTAACTATATCATCAGAATTTCCTGGTAAATAAGTCGCGAAAAGATAAACAATACCTAACCTCATGAAAACAAACGGCTTATTCGTTTTAACCAGTGACCCGAAAATAGGATACAAAGGCACAAGCATGAAGCAAACTTGATTCGACCTCGATCGATTTTGCTTGCATATCAGTTTTTTTTTCTTTTTTTTTTGTCGCTAATAGTCCTAGCTTTGAAAGTTGTATTGCACAGATCAAGAACAGCTACTAAGTAAACGGCAGTGCGTCTCGTAAGTTAAGCACGACAAATACTTGACTACGACGGAAGGATGATTTCAATAATTGACTTCTTGAGTAGACGTCCTGATTTCCAAACATTGAAGGACCAATCAATGAAAAGCATAAGTCAATCTGTCTGAAGGGTAGGTAGATAATTTGTAAAAACCCGATCTGGCAAAATTTTCAAGACTCGTGATTAACCTCTTTCCTAACGCTTAACTTATGCTTGATATAGGCTACCTTGATAAATTACACCATCAGTGATCAATTTTAAAGGAACCAAGGCCTATTACGTCCAAGACATGTATATTGCAGGAGTATATTACAGCGAGTCTTTCTGACTGGCTAGCCCTCGAACATTAGCCTTGTTATCATCGTTGAGCAGAAATTCCTAAATACTCTTTCACTGTCTAATCTCGGTGGGCGTGTAGGAGATCTAGGAAAGAAAGGTCTGCTGTTGACCTAAGTAGACCTCTAGTTAGATGATGCTCAGCTTTTTATGGTACTAAATGACCTCTTGAGTGTTGTGGTAGACAGTTTGGCATAATCAGGAGCCTAGTGAGAGCAGTAGACTGAGACTTTTAATGAATTTTTTTACCGATTAAGGAAAATTATTTTGCTTTTAAAAATATTTGCGTAAGTATATTTTTTTCTTGAAACTCATTTTATCAGCTAGAGATTTTGGTTTCTCTCCCTCATGAGCGAGGCTCAGCGTCTATGTCGCTTTCCACCTCTCGTTGAAGTCGTCTAGCGTCCATGTCGCTTTCCAGCTTGAGATCTCGTTGAAGTCGACTGTAGAATAGGTATTTTATATCTTTCTAGTGACCTCTCTGAATTAACCGAATTTTCTAGCTCTGAATAGCGTCTTTCACTTTGTGTCAGCCTGCACAGTTGGCTGTTCAGTGCGTTTCTTCCCACAGCTAGCCACATCGACAAATTGTTCTGGAGAATCCATTGAATCTTCAAATGGACTGCCTCTATAAAAATACTTTTCAATACGACGATTCCTTCTGCAGTCTTTGCTGTCTTCCTTGAATTTAATTGGCCACATTCCAATTGTAGCTTTTCACAAATTCCGGCGCGAATAAACTACATCCAAGTGTAAGAGTTACCTTTATGTCATAACAATGGCTATTAAGATCAGGAAGTTGGATTGTTGAAATCGATGGGTTTCTAGTGTTTGAAAGAGGCTTCCATCGAAAAACGCTTCGTGATTACTTCAACAGTATTTCGATTTGAGTCATACTCTCGAAAGTTCACAAACAACATACTTTCCAAACCAGACTTAGAGTTACTTAATGTTTGCGGCGTCGCCAAGTTAAACTGAGTAAAGCACTTCACTCCGAGTGCTCTTCCTACGCTTTTCTATGGTCTTTGGTTCGTATTTGCTTCGGAATTCTTGAAACAATAACGCACATTAGCGACCCAGAGGCAATGTACAATTTATGGCCTGGTGAACTTAAAAGTGAGAGACTTTCGTTTGGCCAGCACACCAGGCAGATTCTCCTAACAGAGGACGAATAGAGAAGACTGAACTTGCGTATCTATAGCAAGCGCAATAGGAAACTATAACTCCAACTAGATCACCAGACACTTATATACACGAGTTGTGTCCCAAAAAGTGACAAAGCTGTTAAAGATAAATGCAGAATTGACAAAAGAGGAATTTTCGGGTAGCTCAAAGAAGTTTCGTGCAGAGGTCATCTTAAGACAGTGATAGCGTAAC
>BLAZ01001216.1:1823644-1826144 GCA_014633955.1 Acropora tenuis
CACTTTTATGCCCATTTGTTATTTTGCCATCTATTTCAATTTTCATAGAGTAGTTTACTTTTTTTTTGATAAGGATGGAATATTACAAAATGTGTTTTATCAATATTGAAAGATAGTTTGTTTGCACAAAGCCATGTATTAATTTCACCAAGTTCCCGATTGACAGTTTCCTCAAGATGCTGTAAATCTTTATCAGATTGCAGACGAAAGGGAGTTAATCATACCAGCTGCTTTTATGATTGTGAAGAAACATACGGATGTTTGTACAGATTGTAACTTTAAGATCAGTGTCACCGCTCTTGATCATGATTTATGCTTCAAATCAGGGTCCCTAAGGGGTGAAGGGCTCCAGGGCTCCTGCCTTAAAAATGCAGCGCTCCAGGGCTCCAAGACGAAAACTTCAGGGCTCTAGGGCTCCACATCATCTGCTTTAGGTCTCCGGGCTCCACTCTGGTCTACACTCTTGATATGTGAAAATTTTCTTTATAACGCTAAATCAAATACGGAAATAAAAAAGTCAGCAATTCCGATCAATTTCGGCTATATTATCTCTTATTATTTAAAAGTGGATTAAACATTAAGCTCGAATACTGCATTGTACAAGGTTGACACTGTGCTCCATGGGTCAAACTCCAAAAAGTCTCACCTTTGCTCTGACTTGACTGACCTTGATATCTTTCAAGTGGCATTGATTGATTGATTGATTGATCGTCGACCGCTCAGACCACTCGGTCAGTTGTCAGTTCGCATTGTTTTTGCTTTGTTTCATACGCAAATACGCAAATAAAAAAGTCAGCAATTCCGATCAATTTTTCTAAACCCAAGCAGCCGGCTATATTATCTCCTATTTTTTAATAGTGGATTAAATATTGAACTTGAATAGTGCATTGTACAAAGTTAACACTAAGGTCATGGAGCGGGTCAGATTTCTATGCTCCATGGGTCAAACTCCAAAATCGCTTATGTCTTACCTTTGCACTGACTTGACTGACCTTGACATCTTTCACGTGGCATTGATCGTCTGGATCGTCGACCGCTCAGACCGCTCGGTCAGTTCGCCTTGCTGTTGCTTTCCTTTCATATTCCGAGATGATCGAATCAAGCGAGTTAAAAGAGGCAGATCTGATTGAGTTGGTGACAGTTAACAAGAGATTACTTCCTGAAACTAGCACCTCTGCTTCTCTTCCTGCGAAAAGGATGAAAAAGGCGACAGAGACGAAAATTGATGTTCGCGCAGAGAAGAAAGAAAGCCATAAACGCCTTCTAGAAGTATTACGGGATGGGCAGGAAGTGGCTAGAACTAAGTGGCAGCAAGAGAAATTCGATCCTTTTGTATAAGGTATTGGTCAATGATGGGTAAAGGCAATGTCACTTTAAGAAAATTGTGTATTCTATACATGCAGAAGACTGCATTTCGTCCTAGACCAGTAAGCTACACATGACCACAAAATTAAAGATAACCACTCGAAGAAACGAACGAACATTTTAGTAAGAAAAAGTGCAAAGACACAATCAAAGGGTTTGAGAAGACCAGAACGGAGTGCTTTTGGAAATTGCTATGCTGAACAGTTTTCAAAGTTAATCTTAGATATTTGTAACTTTCATATAACACCCAGTAGACGTAGCTGTATATAATGAAGGCATCAGGAGCATGTTTCTGCTGTCAGTAACATCCACAAAAGTAATTTCACATTGCTTATTTTGTCAAAAATAGTTTGCCGACGTACTTAATTCAGCCTTGACACGTTCCCTTTAATTTCACATATACTTTTTCGTCTTACAGAAGTTAAAGAAAAGTACCATGAAGCTGAGGTTATCAGTGAGACAATTATTAACAGTGAGTCCATCAAATCACCAGGCAGGGCTGCTACATGCCATCTCGCCGATTGCCATGAAACTTTGCCACTTTAAAGGGTCTACCCCAAAACTGGAAAAGACAAACTAGTTTGTGTTTTGGCTCTTTCAGGGGGGAGATAGGCCACCCCCTGGATTTATTGGGACTTTTACCATGAAAATTGCTTCAAATTGGGCAAAATATATGAAGCTCTCGGTACAACTGCATTTGACCTATTGCTTTGAGGGTGTACACAGGTATTGATAGATCCTTAGTGAACGCCAGGAACAAGTATCAGTCAGTTTGATTGAAAGCTTGTCATTCAACCGAGGCAAATAAGTGAGTGCGTTGTAAGACATTTTGAAAAATTTGACGATTTCAAGGTCAAATATCTCCCGTAGCCAGAAAGTCTCAACAATAATTTTTTATGTCTCTTTGTAGTCCATTGTTTCGTCTCTAACAGCATCAAAAACATTTTTGGGCACTCCCATTTTTTTTGGTTCAGATGCCACTCTTACCCAGCACATAAAACACGTTTTTCTTAACTTTACTTGCCACACAATTCTAGCAATCTCGACCACTCAGGCAGACAAACCGATATGTTCAAGCTTTCTATACGAGAAATTCATCAAGGAGGGTAAGAAATAAGAAAACCTTTCGATATTT
>BLAZ01001216.1:1833644-1841144 GCA_014633955.1 Acropora tenuis
AAGCAGATATTTAACAAGCAACAGCAAAATCTACTTGAATAGTCATAGTTTATTTTTGTTAACTATAGCTACTACCAAATGACAATGTTTTGAGAGATGCCATTGTCACCTGCATTATCTCTTTTTTAGAAGTACGCTATTCCAACATCTTCGCCTAATTTGTGCGTTCAGGTCACAATGACACCAGGTGTATTCAAAGATAGGTACCTCCCTCAGGAGCTGATTTAAGCGGTTCTTCCCAGTAGAGCAGGATGGATGCTTCGTTTCATCTTCATCACAACCTTAGCGAAATAGACGCAGTTTTAACCGATACAAGAGAACTGGATCAGTTAGAGAGTGGAAGGGACAGTTAACCGAGGCATTATTCTTAGAAGTGACAATATCGATAACGACAGTTACGCCATTGCCTTTTTTCAAAAAGCTGTTGCAGTTGAATATCGAAAATGAAGACAATATATATGGTCCTGATAATATACTGAATGTATTCATGTTTTCGCTTTGCAGACGTGGAAGAAAAAGATAATAGTTTGCTACATGATATATATTGTATTTTTGTTTTTCGCAATAGTCTTTAAGTCATACGATGAAATTGAATACACCGAGGAGCTACTAAGGCATCCTCATTAACTGAGAAGGGAAATAAAAGTAAATAAAGTGAGATATAAAGCTAGAGTAAATGCCTTTTCCTACTTTGACTATAACGCTCGTTTTTCCATCTCACAGTGATAACTGTTCCCTACCAGATTTACCGGAATGGTTGGATTCTAATTATGTAAAGGACGATATGCTGCCAATGCTTTATCCTTGGAATACGTCAGAATTAGGCCTTGATGAATCGGAAAAAGAATTCGAATCACCTACAACAGGCCACTACAATTCCGATTGCGATGTTGAACTTACCGATGCAGAGGTCGTGACCCTTGATCCTCACAGGGACGAAATTCAACCGGGTCTAAGGTACAAAATGATCATATCGTTTTCTTTCTTGAAAAAAAAAAAGCGTAACTTTTTCCTTTCATATGGTCCAAGATTTAGTTGCACATAGAATGACGAGCAAGAAACTATTATCAAGGGAAGTCAAGCTGGCGAAGTGGACATCAATCACGCCTTCCACCTCCACTACAAATGCTGTATGTGGATTGAGTTTCAGTCGATCTCAACCTGACTTAGAGGGTTTCCTCCGTGCACTCCGGTTTCCTCTCTCCTCAAAATTGACTCCTAGTTTATTCCAATTCGAACGGATGCAGGACCTCCCTGAAAACAAGTTTCGAATGAGTGGAGCTTCCTGGGTAAATATCATTAATTATTATTATTATTAAGTGTCTTTCAATGATGATCATCCGGACTCAATGCGCATGCAGTTGTCATGTTGGTTATCTTACACATATCACCCCAAAACTGATTTTGTGATACATTCTAATAGCCGTTTACTTTCTTCTTCTTGCAAGGCGGTTTGTGTTCACAGACCCGATCTTGGAAACTCTGCAGCGTCTTCTTGTTTCAGAGCTGCTACAACGGAATCACATATTCTACCTACTTATCAAAAATGCCGTCCTTTACGCACAATCAAGACTGGGAAATTCAAGCGATTTTGAATGGGATTCTGAAATGCTACCGTTTGTGGCGACCATTGAGTTTCATGGCCATGAAGCAGTTTTAAAATCGCTTAAAGGACCAGGCCACCTAGGGGAGGGAAGAGGTGGCTTGAAGAGTTTCGATTGGAAGACATGGAACTTGCCATTACCAGCGGCTCCCATGCGAAAAAAGAATTCTTAGGCATACACAACAAAGTGTGGTACCCACAAGCACTTACTATGAGCCTTTTTGGAGCTGGCAAAAAAGCTTCAGGTTCCTGCTTTAATCGATAACACATCCGTTTAGGTTATCCTCGGTGTCTCCATGGGAGCTGGTATGCAACTGAATTCTGGCATGCAGTTTGATGAGACTCAAGGATATATCGTTGGAACAAGCGAAGACATCAATCTTGCATTCATCAAGAACAACCCCAACTGAAAGGGAGAGGTTTTGAAGAAAATTTTCATTAAAGAGGCAGATGCCTGCATCCTTAATTCCTTGGACAGCACGTTGCACTTGCTAGTTGGAGTCGACTATCTAACATCAATGACAGGAGAGGAAACAAAATCCCTTTTTACGAGACGGATTAAGGAAGCTCAAGTTTGTCTAGAATGTTTGCCATTTGTAGAAACTTGTCAAAACATCATCAAGATCTCAGACGATTCCTGTTTGTCCAACTGTGACAAGTGCCTAACCGGAAGGGCCCTCTGTAAGGACTGTTTAAAAGACGGTCACCGAAGTATCCAACCAGCTTTACGTGCATGCAAGAGGTGCATAGATGGACAGAAGCAGTGCCTTAAATTGGCTGTCCTTTTCTATTCATCTGTCTCTGAATCCAAAGATAAAAGTACAGGGTAGATATTGAACCAGGAAAAAGCGGATAATCAGCACGATCCAGAAATGTCACTCTCTATCTGCATTCCTGATGCTGTTCATGTGGGTGAGCGGTACCGTCAGCAAATATCCAACTGGTTTCTGCTAGTTAGTGGTTACCGCATAAACATCGTGCTCCTTCGCACTCTCAAGCAAGACACACAAGTTAAGAATGAACTGCATTGCTTACGTGTGTTGGCAGTGAGGAATAGAGACAGAATGGATGTCGACACTCCATTGGAAATTAGCAGTGAGGACGTATTAAAAGTGCTCAGCTCCCACAAAACCATTGTCCAGGCGTTGGTTCCAAAGAAATACCGTAAAAAATACAAGAAAGGGGAAACAGCTGTTTGTCTGGGACCTCACGGAAAACCTTTGGTTGGTGATGCTGGTAAAGGCACTCTTTTATCCGCTCGCCTTCATTACCCTGTTGATGTAACTGAACTGGCCAAAGGATTGAATCTACCCATGTCAGTGGATTATACTGATGGTATTGCAGTTGTGGCAGAAAGCGCAGGAGATAGCATTGCTGTCCTGGACCTTGAGGGAAAACTTCTACTCAACCCAAGTCAAATGAACGTCAGACAGCTTGAAGCTGCGCTGAAAGAGCGTGCTGCTCTACCTTCTGGAAAAAGACTAAAACGTGCACAACTGGTTGCCGCCCTTAAGAAGTGGATTGATGAAAACAGAAACAAAGGCACTAGTTCTTTGAGTACCGAGAGCGGGCTCAGTGTTGTCAAATACAACATCAATCTTCATCGACCTTCAGCAGTATGCTTTGCTCCTGTTGCTGATGTTCCTCTGCGGCTGCTCGTTGGGTGTACAGACGGAACGCTGGTTTGCCTCAAAATTGGAAGTGAGGGTCTGGTGATTTCTGGTGCTACCCTTTTTAAGACAGCGTTGCATTCACTCCTACTTTCAGGCTTAGCGTACTGTAAAGAAGGTCTTTTCATAACGTCACCTTGTCCACACAACGGAGGCATTTTTCATTTGTCAAATTTTGATGTGTCAACTGGCGTTTTACCAAAGACGATTGTTAAGAATGGTTTCCCAACCTGTGGAACAGCACATGGAGTTTGTGTAACCAAAGACAGGAAAGTAGTTCCAGCCAACTGGAATTTGTGTAGAAGGGAACTCGCTCTTTGTTGTGGACTCGAGTAGCGCCCAGTTGAAATTGATAACCAGTATGCTACCTCTCAGGAAATCCTCAACCATCTTTCAGTTCTTCTTAAAACGTTTGGCGTTCATTCTCCTGGGGAACAGCGCGATTTTTATTTGCTTGCTGATGGCATAGCTCGCTTGAACTCTGTAAATACCTTTTTTGAGAACTGCATCAGAGAGGTTAGGGAAGTTTCAGATTTTCAGGGTCAACCAAGTGGCCCAAATGGAACAATGTCTCTACAAACGATGTCTGACATACAAAGGTTACTAAATCCTCTGATTGAACTAAACGCCATGGTAACTGAAGAAAACCCTGCATTCCTTCGTGAAGTCGACCTTCACACTTTACATACATTACTTGTAGAGAATCTCTTTGCCGTGATGAGGGAGGGGAGGATCCAATGACACCCCACAGGTGCTGGACAGCTCGTCGATTTTCATCGTCTTCAAGAGAGCTGATGAAAAGGCTATCAAAGTGCAGCTTCAACTATTTCACTACTACAGAACTACTATAGCAGACCTCACTGTGCTATAAGCTTTAAAGATTTGCCTCAAATGCCTAAGTTGGCAAAAAACAAACTTCCTGCTGCATCCATGGCTCAAATGCGGGAATGGAGACAGCAGTACAGACAAAGTGTTTGACAACAAAAGGTGCGCAACATGAGCACCAAAGACCGACCAGGGACTCTTCCTGTTAATGCATATGAGGATGAGACTGTTAACACTAAGGGCCCTAGCAAACGGCTTCAACATTTGCTTCAACATCCTTTCGATTTTGTTGAATGGCAGTGTTGAAAGCTTTTGCCACCCCCTTTAAACATTGTTGAAACGTGTTGAAATGGATGTTGAATCGATGTTGAAAGAGTTTAAAAGCCTTTAAACTTTGCTTCAACGTCCATTCAACATTTCTTTTGTTCTCTAAAATGTTCGGAATGTTGAAGCGGAGTTGAAGTCATTTGCCCCGCTCTTTCAACATTGTTGAGCAAGCGCATGCGCAATTAAGAAGCGATTATATGATAGTAGTTTAACAGGCAGCCCATGGAAATAACCAAACTAAACGAGAACATGCATTTTGAACATGTTGCAGCTTAGAAATCAGGTTATTCGGTAATCCATAAAGAAGACTGTTACAGCGATTAATCCTTCTTGTTATAAAGGCATGAACCAGCTTTTCCTGATGTTACGCAATATTATGTAAGAACGAAAAGGCTAAGGCACATGTTTCCTAATGCACGTGCTCATTGTTAAACTTGCATCAAACCAAACATCAAGATCCCGTGCTACAGAGACAGAAGAGATGGCATCAGATCCATCGCTGATGGTATCAAATGAAACTTAAACTTATTATAGCAAAAATAACGAAAATATTAAATCTAGCAAATATAACAGGCAGGGAGAGGGGCTTCACTAATGTAACAAAAATATCGAAAATAACATTTCTCGCTGCTGCTGTCACCTGCTTCATTTGATATTTGCGCTATATTTGTTATTTTTGTTATACTTGTGGGGGTCTCCTTCTTTTGTCCGCCTTAAACAATTGTTATTTTTTTGTCCCTCGCTTGCTTGATTTGTTTATTTTTCGCTATACTTATTATATTCGTCATTTTTGTTACATTTGTGCGTTTCCCTTGCCTTGTCTCAGCCTTAAAGAATTGTCGCCTGCTTAAGCTTCCTTTGTTGTTTCGCTATGTTTTTTCTCATTTTCGTCAGTACTTAACAGATGTCTTGGTACATTTCGTTAGCTTTGCAGTTCCGTGTCTAGACATACCTCGTGTAGGAAGGAAGGACAGGTACTTAACAAATATAACGTAATTTGAAGTATTTTTAATTTGATCGTTTCCTCTTGCCATCCAGGCTCAACTCGTTTCTCATCTAAGTTTTCAAAGTCCATCGAGATAAAGGCGTTTTATATTGTAAATCAGTTATTGCTTTCGGTAAATGTCAAGCTGAAGTTGTGTTCACAATGTAAGTATGTCGAATGTTACTGCATGTACTATAGGGAGTAATTTCAAGTAAGGAAGCATCTGCCTTTTTGTTCCCTTGAGTTCCGCGTTATAACGTAAATAACCCGCTCGTATTTGCTTGAGGTATAAGAACTTCTAGGAAAGGCCATAAATCTCGGGCGTTAGGATTCCCTCCCAGACGTTCTTTTTGATCATGAGTATGGTGTTTCGCCACAACTGATAGTCGCAATTAATATAGTTGGTTCAGTTCTTTACTAACCAAAAAGAAACATGTTAACATGCGTACCAACGATAATATTATATGTCTTGTGAAATGTTTATGAAGTTCAAATTCTAGTTCTCATTCGACATTCTAATATGTCTTCTAATCAATTGGAGTTCCTCGCTTTAAAGGAGAGAATTACATGCAATCCTGATAGTCACTTTTGTTATATCTAATCAGTTTGATACCTTTCTGTTTGCGTATTTTTAAGCTCTTTCCTGAATCATGCACTTAGTGTCATACTGTGAGTGACAAGTTATTGTCGGTAGTGGTGTTTCATGTCGTCTTTAAAATGCCGTAAAAAGCCGTTTATTCCTCTCTTGCTGTTAGACTTGTTAAACTAATGCGTTGAACTAGTTATGTGATTTAGCCGCGGCAATCAAGTAAAAAGCACTGCGCTTCGCATACTGGAAATTGGATACAAAAACTAGAATCGATCTCTCGACTTCAATGCCTGGAATGACCATACCAAAATAGGCCATTAATTTAAGACACCCTCGACTTGAGAAGGAAAGGGCGTTGATATATTTCACAATGATACACATGCTAAATCTGTTAACTTTTCTTGAAAGAAAAACGAAAATTGGTCACTAAAAAACAGCTTAAATTTGCCCTCACTTCTAAAAGTCACCATAGATTTCCCTGTTTTATACCACTGACTCATTTAACTTGTTGATTCAGATATTCTTATATATGTATGTTGCCTTAGTGTTCAAATTACCATCAGCGGTTCTGATTTGAAGCTTCTTCCTCAATGCAAACACGGTACATACAAATGTTCTACTCCTGGTGGCCATGGGTAAAACGAACTGAGAAAGCTTGAACAAACACTTAGTTACAATTTTATTTTTGTAAATAAGCACTGAAACCCCCTTCAGACACACAATAGCAACTACGACAAGACGATAATCAATTTGAAGTTAAAAAAAAGGCCAAAATGAAAGCATCACTCAGTAGAATCACTAAGACTTTCACCCCGCTGACTGTAGCAATTTGGCATCTCTACCAATAAATATATGAATGTTTTACTTCTTGCTAATTGTGTTAATCACAAAAATTGCTTGTGTTTGAGTGTAGAATATTCGCGATGAGGTCAAGTTGTAATTAGAGTGTCATTTCAATCTTAGGCCTTTAATTTTTTTTCCAGTGGAAAGTACTTTAAGCAAAACGTCAAGGGTTTCCCTCTTCAAATTCTCCGGAACCAATTTAACATTACAGGAATAATTAAATTTCCTATTTTAACGAAAATATCGAATACTTTGACAAAGTTAAGATCACATCGAAAATGGGATGGTTGTTTCTTTTCTTAGCTTCTCATTTTTACTTTGGGATGGATTTGACAATCCAAGTTGAAAATAGCAACTGCAGAGTGTGGAAAATTGGAAATTAAGCTGATTTCTACTCTTAATTAAACTTTCCTTATTATTGACACTTTTAGGAACAGTGTAATCATTTTCATTATTGGCGCTTTTAGGAACAGTGCAACCAATATCCAGTGATATATTTACCCTTCCACGATACAAATTGTTCCTCGTTATATTTGTCGTCTCCGAGAACTCAAAAAGGGGAGCTAAGGTCTACCACCCCGGTGCTATATATATCACATTGATGTACTTAAGGGCCGAAGAAATAATATTACTGATCATAATGGCAAGAATACGTTCT
>BLAZ01001216.1:1958821-1961321 GCA_014633955.1 Acropora tenuis
TGAACGTTTTTCATGATACTCAATGGCTTTTCAATAGTCACCGATTGACTGGTAAGAATTACAAAGACTTCCATAGCCTCTTCCTTCTCTGTCCCGATCACCAAATTCTGTTGCAATTAGCAACATGATTTTCATGATACTCAATGGCTTTTCGACAGTCAAGCAGTGAGTGGTAAGCATTACCGAGATTTCCATACGCTCGTCCTACTCAGCCTCGATCACCAACTTCTATTGCAATTCTTAAATGCTTTTCTCGATACTCAATGGCGTTTCCATAGTCACCCAGTGACTGGTAAGTTTTACCGAGATTTCCATAGGTTCCTTCTTCTCCGTCCGGGCCACCAATTTCTGTTGCTAGTTTCAAATGAATAATTTATTAGTGGAAAAACAAAAGAAAAACGAAATGATATGCGTAACACTGGCTGAACATTTGCTAAAGGAAATGTTGTGAATAGGTGTCATAGCTTTTTTTCTTTCATTGTTATCTTTCCAACATCGATCAATATTTGTGCTTTATGGTAGCAATTCCAGATTCAGCTATTGTTTTCTGACTCAGTATTGCTGCTTTTTTCTATACATTAGAAAATCCTTCAGTCGCCTATGTGTTGCTTGCCTTCTATATATTTTTTAAGGTAAAACTAGTGAGCAGCACGTCTGCGAACTCTAAGAGTTGTAAAACAATTTATTTTATCCTACACGTTTCGTGTGACTAACGCACACTTCGAATTCGTCAGGGATGTTTTACAATACAACACAAAGGACCTGTGTATATATATACATAAGGGAGTGAAGACTGTTACATTTCGTAAAACCGCACCTACAAGAGCGGATTTGCATGTAGGAAACAGGTGGAAAGGTGTGCAAGGAGTGACATATTTTGTGTGTGACATAATATTACTTTGGGGCCCACAGTTTAAGCTAAGACTGTGGGCCCCCCCAAGATTGTCTTGCTTATTTACATAGATTAGCTAAAGTTACAGCAGATCTGTAACACACAGTGCAATCCAAATCTGGTAGTATCTGGCTAGTAACACCCTTGATGCGTGCATGACCGCAGGTAAAAGTGGTTTTAAAGACAATAGTCTTGTTACCGGTAAACCTATTATTATGTTTTCTACTAAGCCATCCTGTTCTGTCGCTGTATCGTATTGCGCGAAGCAGTGGGAGCAAAAATATGAATTGGTACCCCCTCAACCGTAGACGTTTCCAAAATTTCTACCTTGTCTCAGCAAAAGATGCAAAGGAGGAGCTATTTCTAGCATACCTCATTAATTCCCCCTTAATAAAGGCCTTCTTATTGCTGGAAGGGTGAAACGACTCGAAAGTGATATGCAGATATTTGTTAAGAGGTTTTTGAAAAGTAGAAAAATGAAGCACATTGGATGAAATGTCTCTATAGTGAAACAAATCCAGAAAGGAAATGCTTCTATTGCTAATACAGCAAGTAAGTTTTTTTTACGATCTGTTTTGCTATTAAGAGCATCTAGAAATTCTAGAAGAGTATCTTAATTTGTAGCCATCCCAGATAGCCAGAATGTCATCGATGAGTCGTTTGTAGAGAATAAGATAACTAGGATATCTATCTACGATATCTTTCTCATGAAGATACATGAATGTATTAGCTACCGTGACAGCAAATGGAGTTCCCACGGCGATACCGTATTCTTGATGGAAGATATCTGGGCTAAACTCCGAGGATAAATAAATATTGTCTAAGACAATTCCAGCGAGCTGAACCAATAATGGAGTTTCGGGTGCCTGTCCCTCGCGAAGGAGTAAATCGAGGGCTACCAATGCTTTCTTAATATCCACATTAGGATAAAGGGAAACGACGTCCGCGATGACTAGAAAGCAGTTGGAATTAGGCAGTACCGCGTTTTCCAATAATCGAATAAACTCGCTGGAATCCCTAAGGACGCTTGGCATACGTAGTTTAGGCTGACAAGTTCATCATACTAATAGGCCAGGTGATATATGAGTGAGAGGCCGCTATAGGTCTACCCACCATAGGCGTCTTATGTATCTTAGAGATAACAAGAATTTAGCCGGAGTAACAAAATGATCGTTACTACGGAGGAATCTAGCGACATTAGGAACAATAAACTGACAGTATGTTAACATAAGCTGTTCACGAGACTTAATTACAATATCACGGTGAGCATACCAGTCCTCGAGAGTGACCTTGGCATATGAGAGTTCATCGTGTAGATGCCTGAGTGTCTCGTGTTTCACCCAGTCAGTATAGACAAAAGTGCAGGGCCTAAGTTCTTGTCGGCTGGTAAAACTCTGACAGTGCGGTTGTGTTTAAGCTCTCGCATTTCTGCTCTGTCGTGGCTTGTAAGATTGCCCTTCCCATGAGTGAGGCTTGCATTCAGAGTTGCTTCTTTGCAGTTCCTTGCGTAATTCAAAAAGTTTCTCTTCAAGTTCAGGGTTTTGTCGCGGTGGATTCCATCCATTAGGCAAGTACAATCGTGGATTGAAGTCGGGATCCTGTGGCTGA
>BLAZ01001216.1:1967193-1972193 GCA_014633955.1 Acropora tenuis
ATGCTCCCCCTGGAAAAGTTTAAATTTAAGTGTTCTGAAATTGCTAGATCTAAAACTGCGAAAAATAAAGTTAGTTTTTAAGTTCAAGCTTATCCAGTGATGAAATTTCCTGTTTGTACTCAACTAAACCAATGGCGTGGAGAAACACCGATCCAAGAACGAGTGAAAGTAAAAACAAGGGCTTAAATACCATCATTGCACAGGCCAAAAAGTAATCGCCTGTTCAGGAATAAACCTAACGACAAACTGCTTCATCTGGCCGTGTCTGTACGAGAAAACCCTCCAAAAGCTAAATTGGATCGAAATGGACAAATCAGAATAAGGTTCCGTTTTCAAAGAGGTCCGCATATTTGATATAAAATAATGTAAGGTAGTTTTCTTGTAAAAGACAGACCTGGTTTACTCAAGTAAAAAAAAAATTGTGATGTTATCAGAATAAAAAGTGTGGGAGGGGGGCTAAGGCCCCTCCAGTCCCACCCCTTGCGCTGTCCATGTGTGCTGTTGTTGTTCCTTAAAGAGGCACCTGCAGTTTGTCCTTAGTTCTGGTATTTTCTTCATAGATCTCCGATCTTATTGTGAGAACGTTTCGTAAAACGAGACCATTGAGGCCTTTATAAGTCATAATAATGTCTCTGACCTCCAGCTACACAGCAACCGGAAGCCAATAGAAATCTTTCAAATAGGGCGTGATATGTTCGAATTTACGCGCACCAGGAGCCCATCAGATGGAGCTTCCATAGCCATTAATTTCTTGAGTCAACCCTTTTCCGAGTAGAGTTATAAATAGAAACATTTCCTTTTGTAACGCGCTTGAATCGCATGAATGCACCTGCTCCCTGTTGTCATTTCTTTATTTTCATTGGCTCTTTCCTCCATTAGAGCGCGAAACCTCCTCAGAGAACCGTTTTATTTATAAATCTACTCGGGAAAGAGTTGACTCCAAGGGCTTGTGTGGGAGGTGGAGGCTCCATCTGATGGGCTCTTGTGCTCACCAGTTACGATCCGCGATGCAAAATTCTGTACCTTTTGCAGCCTCTCAATATTTTTCTTGGTCACACTGCCCACACAGACGAGCAGTTGAACAATTTACATTTAATTTACATTTTTAGGCATTTATGATTTTAATCAGTGTTGATCTGTCGAATAAATATTTTACACGACCTATTGGACATAAGCTACCCGTACATCTGGATATTAAGTCAGCCACATGATCATCGAAACATAGATGTGAATCGGTAACAACCCCCAGACTCTTGGTAGAAGGGGATGGCAATATCTCTTTGCCAAGCAAGGAAACAGCAAAAGCCTCTGGCACACGAGATAGCATCTGAGGAGTTCCGAGTAGCAGCAACTTTGTCTTATCCGGATTATTTAAGAGGCTATATGCACAACACCAGGTGGCAATCCTTTGTAGATCTTCCATCAAATGCACCTTAACCACCTCTGTCTCTTGAACTCGAAGAGAAAAATTGAGCTACAAATTATCCACATACCTCTTCAGGGAGCAAAGGCGCGGGACGCTTGGCAAATCGTTTATGTAGATGTTAAAAAGCGCTGGTCCCCAAATCGACCCCTGGGATCTGACACTTCGTGGCTTATTCTAACGTACTGAGTTCTGTCCAAAAAAAGCTCCCAAACCATTCAATGGCTTATCTGAAAATACCAAATACTTGAAGCTTACTTAACAAGATCTTGAGATCGATATTATCAGAAGCCTTTCAAAGGTCTAGTAGCACTAGCGCTGTGACCTGTTTTCGATTAATAGCTTCAAAAACCATATCACACATGAAGATGCCTGATACCATAGCAGTTATTTGCTGATAGATAGAAACATTATGAATAATAAAAAAAGTTCATTTACAAAGAAGATCTCACATTCATTCGCAAGTTTCCTTTTTGAATCTTACTTCATCATGCTGCACCCGACAAGAGGCAAGAGTAGCTGATTGGCCTATGGGTTTATTTCACGAAAGTGTGACAGAAGCCTCTAGACTTTGCTTAAGTAATAGAAAAAAAATCAAACCCCGTTGAAGTCCTGACTTTTTCAGGCTTCTCTTCTCTACGCAATTGCTTAAATTGCGTTCATAACTGCGATGATCATGGCTTACTTGATTTCAAATCCGCAGTTCAGTATATGAAACATTTCATATATCACTTCAGAAAAAAAAAAAATAGTGGGACATTTTTCAACATAGTGAATGGTCAATGTAGATCATAAGCGTAAGGTCCTTGAGGTTTGTAATTAAAGCGGTGTTCTGAGGGTTTTTGTTAGGAATTTGTCGAACATTTGCATATTATAACAATGAATAAATTACAATGCTGTGGTGTGACCAACCATAGCTTTATTGACATTACTTGACGAACTCCATAAAATTCTCGTTTGCTATGTGCGACAATCATGGTGCGTTTTCCCCCTTCATCAGTGTCAATGCTGCAACAGAGTTGTCTCAACACTTGAAGGATGGTCGTTGCATCAGAAACGTGACTTCACCATGATCAAGATACTAGATAACTCAAGTGATCCTTCCCACATCACAAAGATGCTAAAGGCGACGGTGATTTCTGAGGTAGCTTTTGGCTAGCAAACATTCGCCAGCAGAGAACAGTTTCGTATATAAGATATCTTTTTATGACAAAAACTTAAAGGTTTCAACAAGGATATGGGCTACTCATGTTTTCTACCCAGGCCTTTCCATAGTTCAAAACAGGTTTCGCGTCAAGGAGGCCAAACAATGCCACTGATTAATAAGCAAGTTGAAGTATGGCAAGCTAAACGTGACTAAAGTACATGAGTTTGAAATCACCTATCGAGATTTATTAATCGATACGTAAATTTTAGAAATTACTGCATGAAAAATGGTAAGCGCTATACGATAATGAAAAAATGTCATGCGAGGGTTCGAAATTACCTATTGAGAGTGAAAGACACTGATGCAAGTTGGGGAATAAAAACTAACAGTAATTGAGAATAACGATGATGAAACATCTGCATGACATGACGAAAATGAGAACTGAATCGTCACGTGAGAACGAGGAATCATCACTCAAGTTTTTTCCTAAGACGGTGAGCACCAGCTACTCCGTGGCATGGTGCAAGGGGACATTCATTGTACGGTACACATTTAAAAGTTTCCTTTCTTCTTGTACTTACGCTTGCTTTACCTGCTGAGTTACTTTACTAACTTAAGGTGCTTGAGTTGCCTTGTTTGCCTGAAGTGCTTAGCTCGCTAGAGGTACTTTGCTCGCTTTAGTTGCTTGTTGTATCGCTTGTTTCTAAAAGTTCGAGACACAGGCATGTACAATGAAGAATAAGAATGGAAAACTTGAACCTATTTTTTTTTTGTCGCGATTTCGTTCACTGTCGCGTCGTTGATCTAAGCCCTTACATGTTAAAGTATGTGAAACAAGTAAAGCACCTCAAGCAAGTAAAGCAATTCAAGCAAGCAAAGTAACTCAAGCAAGCAAAGCAACTCAAGCGAGCCCGAGAGCACCTGAAGCAATCCAAGCACCTCAAGAGAACAAAGCAACCCAAGTGAACCAAGCACCTCATGTCAAGCAAGCAAAGCACCTCAAGCAAGCAAAGCAACTTAAGCAAGCAAAGCAACTCATGAAAGCAAAGCATCCAAAGTGAGCCGCGCACAACAAGCAAGCAAAGCACCTTGAGCAAGTAAAGAAACTCAAGGAAGCAAAGCACCTCAAGGAAGCAAAGCAATTCAAGCGAGCAACTCAAGCGGCGGAGCCAAGCACCTCGTGCAACCAGATCAGATCGCTTGAAATACCAATATCACTGATTGAGTTCACATGAGACCGTGAACCTTTTCCTTCAGAGAACACACACTGGACAATAATCGAGGCTAGAAGGATAGAACTGAAAGGTTTTTGGAATAATCATGTCTTATTCAGAACACTTTTGGCAAGCAGTAGTTGTTGGTATAGGGATTCGCCTCTCGATGCTAAGTGCAATGATGAAACGTAGGAAACAACAACAAAGTGCAGCAAAAACGAGAAAAAGTCCCCAAGAGCATGATCAGAGGATCCTCTGAAAGATTGTAAGTTGAGGTATAAGCAAAAATCTATGTGAACTGCGTGCAGACGAAAATCGCCTGCATGCAAACTTCAAATATGTTAGCAAGGACCAAACGTAACAAACAAGAGGCACCGGATCTAAGTAAAGAATTTAATCGGCTGTAGATTTTGAAGGCAGCAAAAACAAAAAATATATACGTAATTTATTCCGGATGAAAATAAAAGCTAATACAAGAAGTATGTCCTTTGTTCTAGAGCAAGGCATTCGTGGACATCTACTAGTAGTCTGCTAGTACTACTAGTAGTATTAGTAGTAGTCCTTAAACGAAGTAACTTAAAAGAACTATATATTCATAATCTGAAACCTATAAAAACGATTAGAAACCGCAATCACTAACTGGTCACTAGAACAAATGTCAAATGAATTGTTCTGAGTTCTCAAATGACGCTATCGATCAAGTCAAGCAATGTTCACGGACCGGAAACTAGGGCTGTTTATACCAGTCGCGGCCTTACTGCTTGCTAGTGTAACCAACTTAACTCCAATCATGCGCAGGCAAAGTAATACTGCATTTATCACGCAATTAAGGATTACGCAATTAAGGATTACGCAATAAAAGTTGGCTGTTTGCATTTACCACGACAAGCCACGATAGAGAGTAGATATTTTCGGCTTCTGAGAAAGGTGAGACGAGTTGTTTCAAGAAAGTGGTTTATCAACTGAGCTGAGAGCGATGTCTACGTGACACCCGAGGGCTTACAGCACTGGCAGAAGACTTGAATGTAATAATTTCGTTCTCTCGTTCGTTCCGTACTCTTGAAAACAAATATAATATCTGGCATCGGTGAAGCAAAACATTTTCCATACTTCCAGTGAACAGTGGCTTATTTTTTCAGCTTCTTGCTTTTCGGCAAGTCAGTGGTTGACATGGGGAAAGACAGTTTAGGACTGGGATTTCCTTCTGTGTCTGTTC
>BLAZ01001216.1:2078667-2081167 GCA_014633955.1 Acropora tenuis
CAGCTAGAAGTGTGTGTAATGCTAGAGTAAAGCTATACATATAACTTGGTGATGAAATATTGGCATATAAGAGGGAATAAAGACGATGTAAGATGTTGCCTCGTTTCCATCCTAATATTGTATGAGACTTGTTTTAATCCCCCTTAAATCGTGCTGGTGCGGCTCACAAACTTGCCGAGAACATTTTTCATGTTCACTAAGATCCCTTCATCCTATCTAGAAAAGTGGTTTGCTTTAAACACTAACTTCCCACGGGAGTACACTTGCTCCCTGACTATTATTGTAAATAGTATTGTCATTTCTATCTAAGAACGGCTTTAATTGCAAATTTAAATTTTTGTTTTAGATAGGGCCACATCAGCTGTATATAAGCTGCTGCTTCTGACCTGCATCACGAAGACACCTTTGTATGTATATGTATGTAATAATAATGGAAACTTTATTTGTCTTTGAAATTGAGTGACACTCTTGTATACTGTATTTATAAATATATCAATTAGAAACAAACAAGCAAAAACAACGGTAAATAAAACATAACAGATCATCCCACTTTGTAATAAAAAAGCTGTCGCACTTTGTAATAACAGATCATCCCACTTTGTAATTAAAAAAGCTGTCACACTTTGTAATAACACTTGTCGCAGTTTGTAATAAACTTGAAATAGATGGTCGGAGGACGAGTAAACCCAGGAATAAGTGTTATCATCGACAACCACAACAACGACAATAGTAATGAAGTGTTCACACCAAATTCTGTCCACAAGATCTTTCTAGGGAAGTACAACTCTTTATATGCGGACGAACTCGATAGAGAGAAAGTGTCTACGCCTGTGACAGGGAGAATCGTTTAAAATGTGAGTTTGTATTGCAATTTAATTTAATTAGTTGTTAGAAATAGTAATAAAAGGTGTCCTTCAAGTGAAACGTGAGCAAAATGTTTTTGAAACATTGCACATCAAAAAAACGTTAAGCGCATTTTATATCATTGTGTTATTGTGGTGGCCATCTCATGAGCTGTCTAAACAATCATCACCGTCATCTTAAAACATAAGAACTAATGTTATTGTTATAATAATAATACTAATTAATGAAGTATTATTATTATTATCATTAGTATTGTAGTTGCAGTGGTTGTCGATGATAACACTTATTACTAGGTTTACTCGTCCTCCGACCATCTATTTCAAGTTTATTACAAAGTGCGACAGCTTTTTTTTATTACAAAGTGCGATGGTCTGTTATTACAAAGTGCGACAGCTTTTTTATTACAAAGTACGACAAGTGTTATTACAACGTGCGACAGGTATTACAAAGTGTGACAATTTTATTACAAGGTGCGACAGGTATTACAAAGTGCGACGATTGTTACAAAGTACGACAGAACATGATTCCATACCAGCTAAAGAGAAATACTGTTGTCTATTTGTCAAGTAGTTTGTGAACCACTGGAGAGGCAGTCTGATTCCATACATTTCCATTTTCTTTAAAAGGAGATTGTGATTAACAGTATCGAATGCTTTTGCGCAATCAAGGAAAACTCCACAGGTAAATAGGCTGTTGTCAATCGCATTCTTGAAATTATCTGTGAACTCTGCTATTGCCTGTTCAGTCGACCTCCCTTTCCTAAAGCCAAATTGAAATTGATAGAGAATTTCATATTTTTCAATATCATTTAACAATTGCCTGCATGTAGACAAGCTTTTCAAAGGTTTGAGTGAAAGCAGAGAGAGTCGAGATTGGGCGGCAGTTTGTTGGGTCTGTAATATCACCGCCTTCATCAACCGGTGTTATTTTTGATAACTTCAATATATCTTGAACGACGCTTGTTCTAGGGATTGGTTATACACTTTTGTCATTGCTTTAAATATATATAGTCACAGGCATATTTGACGCATTTGACACGGAAAAAGTTGATTTGTTTTCTTTCAACGACAATAGTAATGACGCGTTCACACCAAATTCTGACCACAAGATCTTTCTAGGGAAGTACAACTCTTTATATGCGGACGACCTCGATAGAGAGAAAGTGTCTACGCCTGTGACAGAGAGAATCGTTTAAAATGCTACTTTGTATTGGAATTTAATTTATTTAATTGTTAGTAATAGTAATAAAAGGTGTCCTTCAAGTGTGAAACGTGAGCAAAATATTTTTGAAACATTGCACACCAAAAAAACATTAAGCGCATTTTATATCATTGTGTTAATGTGGTGGCCATCTCATGAGCGGCCTAAACAATCATCACCGTCATCTTAAAACATAAGAACTAATATTATTGTTATAATAATAATAATAATTAATATAATAATAATAATATTATTATTATTATTATTACTATTATCATTACTTTTGTCGTTGTTGTGGTTGTCGATGATAACACCTATTACTGGGTTTACTCGTCCTCCGACCATCTATTTCAAGTTTATTACAAAGTGCGACAAGTGTTATTACAAAATGCGACAGCTTTTTTTATTACAAAGTGCGATGGTCTGTTATTACAAA
>BLAZ01001216.1:2207772-2210272 GCA_014633955.1 Acropora tenuis
TTTTAAAGTCTGCACACTTGTTATAAAATAGCGATAATAAATTATTCCCTATTTTAATGTCGCAGTGAAGAAAATGGTTTCTTGTTTTAGGATCTATAAAACAAGTTATTATATTCTGAAAGAAAGATTGCTTTCTTAAAACTTGCTGTGAGGTTTTCAGTGAGTATATTAATTAGTCCTTAAAACACTAAACCTAGTGTTTCTTTAAACACAATTTGTTTTCTTATTCCAAGATACTTGAAACATAAACAAGCGAATACTAGCGTTGAAAGCCGACTTTTCGGCGTCATCATGACACCATATTTGCTTGTTTATGTTTCAAGAAATAATTATTGATCAAGACTCCAAGATACTTGATCTGAAAAGGGTAGCTGCATACATGAATCAGGGGCAAATCACAAAGTAGTTATTGATATGGGACCTTTTATTTCATACCTACATGAGGCAGAGATGAAGTCCTCTCAAATAATGTACAATCACAGAAAAGGATGGAAAATAGACATCATCAGCTAGAGGCTCAGACAGGGATCACTTCAAGTTTAACAATAATAATTATTGCATTTAAGTAACTAATGAAGTTCTGTACACATCTGCCTGTACTTTATTGTACTTGACTTACTTGAAGGCTGCAGTCCCATTGGAAACTTCATCAAGTACTGAAAAACTAGTTTATGTGAGGCTTGGTAGGCAAAATGAAAAGTATAGTAGCTGGCTGTCATGACCAACAAGCTATATGGACATAATATGACGTTAAAATTTCCAGAAAAAATAGTTTTATCAATGACAAGGAATGGCAGATAAAGGCTATCCCCATCTGTGCCACAGCAAAAAACAGGCTACTTTGTTCCTGTTTCTTGGACTACCATACTTGCAACTGCTTGTCAAGCACAATTCTGCAGAAAGAAGGGTAGCAGTTGTTAAATGGCCAAGTCAAACAAATAAATTCTGATAGATTTTAGATTATTGTAAATAGGCTTATCTTTAAATATAATCTTTAGTTTATATTTTTTGCATTCTGTTACACTTATATTTTGTAAATGAAAGTTAGGATATATCTTTTATTGTTGGAAAAATAAAAGTTATTGTTATTGTTGTTACTCAAACTGTCAGTGCTAATTTCTGTAACATTATGGAATCACTGGTCCATATAACCAATCAATGTTCCTAAAAAAATAGCATAATTCAACAGCAGTGAGAGACCGTTGAAATACACTATTAAAACCTAATTTGTGGCAGTCCTTTTTTTTTTTAAACTGGATAGTGCAAAAGATGAAAAAAAAATTATCTTCTAAATCTAGACAAATTGTACCAGAGTAAGAACATGCAATTATAGCGACCAAACTTTTTTGCATACTGGTTTAATTTTCTGACAATTTCAATGAGCCTTTTGCAGCTGAGCAATCACATGGTACATAATCTCCATACTATAGAGCAAATGCTGCACTGAGACATGTTAAACAAAGAAAATTCAAATTTGGTGGCTTTGTTTAACGTGTCCCAGTGCATCATTTTTTGCTCTTCAGTTTGGAGATCTTGTACCGCGTAATCTCTCAGCTGCAGATTGCCCAATGCATGCTCAAATTCAGATAACTTTAACCACAGATTTTAAGGAGAAACTATGTACCATATTTGTTCCTGTTTTGGAGGGCCTCTTGTGTTGCAGCTAAACTGGTTTTAGCAGGAGCATTCAATTTACCTACAGCAAACCTGGACAACTTGCTAAACTATTTAGTTACGAGGGCAATGCCAAATTATTGAAGGAAATTATTGTCTGGTCTATGGATACAAAAATGCAGATTTAAAGCCAAAGTTCGCATAGAATTATGCTGGAAACAGAAACAATCAAGCCATGTAAGTACATATCTGTTGAGTAATCAAGCATTCTAAAATTACCTCATCAAAGATGTATGTTATTGGAACTGCATCTGACTCCAACCCATAGAGTACATGGGCATGTTCTAGAGGAAGGGCACAGGCTTCATCTGCAAAAAAAGTACATGTAAGACTATTGCTACCTGAATTATTATGCATGTACGTTTAAACATGTTCCAATTTATCAAGTAAAATATATTTTTTTAATTTCCATTAGAAGTCTGTGCCAAGAGAAAAGATTTTTTACCTTTTTTAACTCAAATTTCACTTTGAATACAAGCTAAGGCAAGTTATCAAACCCAACTGTTAAGTGACTCAAAGCGATTATTATGCTCGGGAATTCATAGTTCTATTCTAAGTCTTGGCATATAAACTGATTTGCATTTCAGTTTTCAAAAAATTCTTACATTGCAATGCAGTTTGTAATGTAACTATAAAATCATATGAAAAAATCATGGTTTGCTTGTTTTGTCAACTTCACTTGTGAAACGCATAGAAAGCATACAAGTGTATATAGGAATAACCGTAAGGGAAATTTATCTGCTGCATCGATGTTCTATATACATATTCAAAGATGCTTTACAAGCAATCAATCTATGGTGAGGTCGTATAATGTTTTGAAGATAAA
>BLAZ01001216.1:2267210-2269710 GCA_014633955.1 Acropora tenuis
CGAAACGACGTGCCATTTTTCTTTCCTTTTGCAAAACAGTGAATAGCCAAGGATATTCCGAGTTACGGGAGCCAATCAAAACGCGCGAAAATTGCTATCCACTGATTTGGTAAATACTAATAATTAGTATTATTTATTATTATATAAACTTTATTTTACCACAGAATCGTCACTCAAAGGTGGTCGTCTAAACGAAACCTTCCTCTATTTTTACCGCTGCCTCACTCAGAAAACGTCTCTAAAATCCGCGCCTTTCAAAATATGAAAATTTTCGAATATGAATTTTCGAATATAAACTAGACGCGTGCTATTGCAAAAGTCTGACAACTGTACAAAGGAACAGAATGCACTCCTTCATTTCGAAACTACCCTTAAAAATCCCAACTTAACATCCGTAATGATCATTTTTTTTATCAGATAGCGTAGACAAGCACCTTAGAGCTCAATATAAAAATTTATTGTTACGACAATGCAAATTATCTTACTGCGACATTTCTAACGAGGCTATTACGATGCGTGTGTGCGTCAATAATACAACATTGATATGACTATTATTGTTATTATTTCGAGGTCACAAGAAAACGCAAAACTAGTTTTAAAAAGAACCAAAGTCATTTTCAAGTCAGAATTAAGAGAGATAAAAGGACCTCAGAATCATGAAGACTCGATCAAAAGATTAACGTCTACGATACACACTTGTTTGCAACTAACCAAATAAAATTGGGAAGACAGTTTCTTGATGTTGACTTTGGCTCGTCTGTTTTTTCAACACTAAAAGAGTTGCTTTCAAGAGTGCATTCTGCTTCAAACCTTTTGAAAATACATATAAACTAAAACGAGGGATTTAGAGGAATCTTGGAACAACTTTAAAGCTTAAATACCGACCGTGATGCGATAAGTGAGAACGATTGTTTCGATATGACCGCTGTCAAGGAAGCTATTTAGTTCAGTTTGTTCTAACCTTTCATGGCAAATGTTCCCCTTTTGTGCTTTAGTTTTCCTGGTGAGAATAGTCACACTCATATTTCTTCCCCTGTGGATCTTTTGTTGAGCATATAAGACGAGCAAAATAGCAAATAACTTGTTGGCGCTTGTCGTGCCGCCATCTCTTTCTTGTTAGGTTGTCAAGGTGACAGGACTGAGCTCTTGATAATATGAATTAATTATTAACTCATTCTTAATTAGGCCGTATTGATTCAGTAAAATACATAATAGACCATTAACCTTTGATATCCTACAGTTTTCACTAAGGGAAAAACAAAAACGTCTGGCTTCATAGACTTATGATCACACGCCACTTGATCAAATTTAAACCATATTTTGAAAGAAAAATCAAATTCTTAGAAGTTTTTAAAATAACTATTCCAGTTGTAAAACATCAGCTATTCCAAGAATTACAAAGCTGAATAGAAAAACAACAATAATAACTAATATTTGATACATACGTTTTTTATTTTTTTCTTTACTTAAACCCGGTTAAAAATTTTTCAGTAAACCAATACTATTTCAATCGTGTGATAAAAATAAAATAACTATACAAGATTGCCGATGTTCCAAGTGCGTGTTTAATTTCATTCTTGAATTGCCCAATTTAGTTGATCTGATCTCCCCAATACTTTCAGGTAGAGTCCTCCTGAGTAAGGCACCGGAAAAGCTGAAGCTACGTTTCAAATGGTTAGTACGTGGCTTGGGTAAGTTTTATTAGAGAAAGAATCACGCAAGCCATAGTCTGTGTCTCACTCACTAAATAATTCACGCAAGTACATTGGGGCCAACCTGTTCAGGGGCTTAGCACCATCGATCGTAGCTTTCTGCTTTCTTCTTCTTTACGATAGCTGGTTCAACCTAAATGTTTGAAGAAGGCTAGGAGGATTGAGGTTTCCTCTCATCCTCTCTTGGTTTTCCTCGCAATTTGCTTGCAGAATCACCCAGTAGCTGCTCGGTTTTGAAAATTTTATAGTTTTCCACTTGAATTAAAACTCAATCCATCCTAAGCGGGGGCACAGTAATCAAAATGAGATTGGATCAGAGTGTTATATATTCACGGTAATGCGGTGGGGCCTAATACGCCTAAGTGAACCGATTACGTTCGCTGTAATTCTCTGCAAGAAACATTTGACGAGATCCAATCACCATAAATTCAGTTTTCGCGATGTTTCAGTTGACTAAGGTTATTTGCTGCATTGCCAGCTGGAAGATTGATAAGTTCTGAATTGCAATGATGTTCGAGTTTGGCAAGAGTGCAACCACGGGCAGTGATGTTAGTATCGTCCGCAAACATTTTTGCACAGGATATATTGAGGCAATTAGGAAGATCATTTATACATACGGGAAGAGTAAACTTTCAAGTGTACTTCCCTGGAGAACCCCGCAGGTTGATTTACTTGCACCAGAATAAGACTATTAACGTACTATGCATTGACGAAAAGCCAGATTTGTACGTATTCAAGAGGCTATTCTGCTGAAGCTAGGTAATCAAAAAGTCACAAATAGTTCTTTT
>BLAZ01001216.1:2338647-2341147 GCA_014633955.1 Acropora tenuis
CCCCCCCCCCCCCCCTTAGCTCAAGGTCTGGATCCGCCACTGAAGAGTACCTTAACTTGTTACAGCAGAGATGTTAGATATTATTAGAAAAGGCTGAAGATTTTGAAGGCCCCAGAAAATAGTTTTTTAGAATGGCACTCTCTGAAATGAAGAAGAAGTACTTTGACCAAGGAATCCGTGAGCATCTCTCTGAAGATTACTTTATGGTTGGACTAATTATGGGTAAGGCACCTTGTATTTGTTTGTTTGTTTGTTTTATGCAAGCTTACTATTTGTTACTGTGTGAGCTCCATAGTTCTTTTTTTTTCCAGAATGAATATACATTGTTAAAATTTATTTTGCTTTATTTGCGATAAATACATGTAAAAACAAAGTAAATTAATTTGATGAGTAGCCTGAGACAACTCATGGTAGCTAACAGCAATGGTTCAAAACCAATAGAATTAGTACAGGTGTCAACTGTATTTCCCAAAGTTGAAAAAAAATTGTTTGAGTCCTCTTTCAGTTTCAGGGATTATGTACATAACTTTACCTAAGTAGATAATGGCTTTCTTGTTTTGTTTATACATTATTTTGGTACAGGACAGTGTCGTTGTGTTTGTGTTCAGCACTTGTTAACAGTCGAAAGGTTCTCTAACAGGCAGGCATGTACGAGGTAAGGCTTTCTTCTTGAATTGACTTTCATAGCTTAAAGTGAAAATGTTTTGCATATGCTTGGCTGTAATGTGCTCTAATCACAAAAATTATTTATGTTTTCATGTGTTCCTTTCAGTTGTGGAAGTCATTTCCTCAGCCAAACTAGCCTTTTTAGTGGTTATTTAGAGATATTTTATATGATAGACGGTTCTTTAATGTATCCTTTTATCATCAATTTTCTTGTACTCTCATACACTATACAACATCCATATTTGCATCCTTGTAAACAAAAAATACTGCCAGCATGAAACAAAATATCTACTTTTTCTAGCTTCTTGTATGTAGTGTTTCTGGTGTTATGTACATTTCATTAATTTCTAGGTTTGTGAAGCCATGCCGATATTCATCTGTTTCGACCAAGTGAAGCCAGTGTTTTAAGTGTGAAAATGCTTCCAATCTTATTGAAGCCGTCAGTGAAACTGGGACTAATAAAAGAAGGTTTGAGAATGAGGTTTATGCAGTATAATCACCAAGTACTTGAGGGAAGCAGCTAGTAAGTAGTCCATTGTCTCAGTTTTACATGTGTAGTTCAACCAAATATTACAGTATTCACCAGATAAATAATGATTGCAAGATTACATTCTGTGTTAGATCGTGTCTAGGTAGGACAGTTTTGAAAGTGAATGTCTTTTTACAAAATCTGTGGTTTAATTTAGATGTGTTTCTGTTGGTGGGTGGGTGTCATTCTTTGGTTAACAAATACTAGTAGAGATCAGGAGATCAAGAGATCAGATAAGGACAATCTATTGCATAAAAAACTGAACTGTTTGATCATTAAATTGATGTAGATGGTCGAAGAAGTGCTGTTACACTGGGCCATGTATTGTAGTTTGCCACTGGAACTGATGAAGAACCCATACTAGGTTTTGATTTGCCTCCTTAACTTATATGTCTTTGCATTCTCACAGCCAACACTTGCCATAATACACTGTAGTCTACCACATGCAAATGAGCCTACATGACTTCCAGAATGTAACATGTTATTTAGCTTGTATGATTATGCATTTAATAAATTTATGCATTTTTTGACCATGTGTAACTTGGTCATTTGAAAGGTGTTTCATTGAAGGACATAAGGCCACTGGCTCATTGTTATCTGTAAAGTTTAAGTTGTTATTTTGAAGTTGTTTTTATTAAAAACTGGAAGCAAAATCATAATTATACCCACTGTGGTTGAATATTGATTATTCTGACATTGTAGGAGAAACATGAAAAACCCACATAATGGAACATATGAATGTTACGAAAAGAATGTGGGGGCAAGGAATATGAAAGATGTGTACACTTTGTTCCTCAAATAAGCAGTTACAGGCGTCAAAAGCTATAAGATCCAGCTGCTTCCAAACTGAAAATAGAAACAGTTAAATCAGACTTCTAGAATTGCCATTATTTTCATGAAAAAAGTAAGACCAGGCTAAAAAGTTCTGATAATCAGAGTCTGGATAGTTAACTTTTGACTGTAGTGATCATTGGAAACTGTGTCGTGATGTGATTGTAAGGATCGACACAACGTTCGGTCTGTAAAGAAAAACTAAATTTGGGAAGGCTAGTTGTGGTGGTTATGGGAAAAGGCTTTTCCTTAGCAAGTGTTGTCCATACTGTCAGGTGATAATTTATCGTTGTTTCATTTGCATTGACAGGTGATATTTGAGTTTCAAAAAGAAAATGATCTAGAATCTGGGAAAAATTGGCCTAAATTTTTTGGTCACGACAACAATTAATTTGTTTAGCTATCAAAAGAATATTTCCTGCTTGTTTGTATTCCCTGCACTCTCCTGTCCATTTGTTTTGTTGCAGTTCTAGT
>BLAZ01001216.1:2486075-2488575 GCA_014633955.1 Acropora tenuis
TTACTTGAATCATAACCGTCGGGAGCGGACTCCAGCTTAAAAACACAATTTAATTGATTGTTTTGGCTTTTTCACGCAAACCGAGTCACGTGAAGATAGGTGGGAATGGCAGCGTTTAGGAGGAATTGAGGGACTGAGAATAACTATAGTCTACCAAAAATCAAATGATAATTTATCAGGTCATAAAAACATGCCCACTGGTTTGTCATGAATTCCTAAGATTTCATATCAATGACATCGCTTAAATGGCACCAAATTAACTCATCAAATTAACTTCAAGCAGTTTCTCAAGCCTTACATCTAGTTAACACCTTTGATTGTACAACGATCAAATAGCCTTACAATACAAAATTAAAGGCAGTGAAAGAAACTTATCTTTCATCGTCATGGTGCTACATTGACCAACCAACAAGTATAAGAGCTTGTTGCCAAGGGGTAGAAATAAGTAGACAATGGTAGGGGTCCCATCCAAAAGGGGAGTTCTCATTTCGCACAGCAGTACTAGTAACTTAACATAATAGTCCTTTTATTAGGGTAGATTTGCAATGGTAACATGACTTTGTATTGAGCAATTCGGTCTGTAATCATATTCTTGATTAACAAAATCGGACGACCACGACGCGAGAGTCCAATAATTATTTGTTAATCAAGATTATGATTCAGACAGAATTGGACGACACAAGGTCTAGTTACCAATTACACTACACCTTCTAAGGATCTTAGAGAGGACAAAAAGCTGGAAAGAAATTCGGAAAATTCTCCACTTTTTGATTTTGTGTAAAATTTTAAGCTTTTGAGATTTTTGGAGAGTGGTTCGCACTATGCATAGGATAAATCACCATCCACTGGGTAAGTCAATTCATTTTGATGACAATAATTATGCATTGGATGGTGATTTGTATCCAGTCAAAGTTAATAGAGGGGAATGGTTATGAAACCCATCGTTCTATCTTTTTGTTCACTTTTTTCAACCGTGACCCTGCACAAAACAAAAAAATTGCTGCATATATTGGACAATGAGCCAATGATAACATTTGGGTGTGGTCACTCAAGCATAATTAGTGAGCATAAAACAAAAGATTGTGCAGGGTTGAAGCCCTACTCAACATCAAAGTGTGCTCCTTTGTAAGCCCCTTTGAAGTTTGCCGAGTTTCATAACCATTCCCTTGTATTAACTATGACTCAAAGGTTAGCGCCATCCATGCTTTGAGCAACTGGGGCCTGGTTTCTCCATCAAGCTTGGATGAAAGCAAAGCAATAAATCCAGGTTGACCAAACACCAAGCTGAGCGCAAGCATATCCTCCCTGAAACCACCTAGTACATGGAAATAAGGTGCAAACGAAATTATGGATTAGAAGAACTTCATGAGTGTAGCAATTACAGAGCCAAAAAAATAAATAAATAAATAAAAGCAATTGCATCAAGTGACCTATAAAGCTCTGAGTGAAACACTGTCAAAGTTTCACAGCCCAATATCTTTGTAGCATCTTCTTGCATATTGTCTCATCAAATAAATGAATGAATGAATGATATTTTCAGGCCAACATAAAATATTTGGCAATTAAGAGGACATTAATTGGCCATCAACATTGTTATGTGAAAAATCATAACATAGGCAGATTTATGGTGGCTTTGGTGATGCTGATGATGATACTAATAAAAAATAAATGGGGAAGGTTCCTCAATTTGTATTCTCGGTATTTGTACGTTTTTGCATTTATCAGTATTTTTGGCAACACAAGGTTTACAAGCAAGAAATCAACATAAATATTTAAATCTTCAATAATAGATAATCTACCGTAATTTATTTTACTTTTCAATGAGAAAATGGACCTAACCCCTTAACAAATACAAGTCCATGCGATGTACCTTAAATTACACTGTCAATGATGTCATTGCGGTAAACATTATTTAGCTTCTCCTTTAACTCCTTGACCATCAAGTCAAGTCTCCAGATTTCCAAAAGATAGCCAAACATGTCGTCTGTGGGGCTGTGTTCAGCGAAATGGTCAAACTTCCTGGTTTCTTCTGCAGTTACATCCAGAACCTAAGCCAGATGCTTCCAACACTTAATGATGTGATTCTCTCAGTCCAGGTATTTTGAGATCTTGTCCAGGAAAAGAACATTAACTCTGACTGCTTTCAAAAGCCACTGCTCAACAAATGGTAAAAAGAGATAAACAAAATAAATTCAGTTATATGATCAATGCATGTAGTCTGATAAAAATATCACCAGTGTCTTGACTCACTTAAATTGATAAGTATAAGTGTTGTACAGACAAGTGAAATTGATAAAGCTGGAATTTATCTAAATATAGCTAACTCATGACTGTGGTACTAAAGTACATGTCGTGGGTCAAAATGAAATTCTGGTCAATAAAAAATTCCTTTGTCTCCTAACCCTAATTATTCATGCATCATGAATAACAATTAGGGTAAGAAGACAAAGGAAATTGAGAATGAAACTGTAGGTTAAAATTATTTTAACCTACAACATAT
>BLAZ01001216.1:2493575-2496075 GCA_014633955.1 Acropora tenuis
AGGTGGGAAAACAAAAACTAATGACAAGACTGTCAATACAGTGGGAGATGCTACATCTCATAAAACAGAGGAAGAACCAAGTTCAAGGTTACCATTATCAGATGAGAAATCACAGGGACAACTGACCCAGTCAAGTTGCAACACTGAGAAAAATTCCATTAAATCTCTTGAAAGAGGAAAAATGGCACTGAAGATGTCACACAGCCTGGATCATCCTGGCTCTCCTGATTGCCTTCGAGTTCCACCACATCCCAACAATCAGTCATTGGAGATAAAGTCCTCTAACAGTAGCCAACAAACAGGCACTCCTGGCTCCTCTGCTATCAGTGCTGTTGGCGGTGCTGAATCCACTGGTGGTGTCGGATCTTCCGCGGATACTCAAGAATTCACCCTCCCTGGCAATGCAGCTTCAGTTGCGGATGAGCCTCAAAATATGGTTAACAGAGCGTCTGGAACTCTTGGCACATCAGCTAGCAATGGGCCATTACATAGTGTCCAAACGTCCTCTGATGCTTCTGCTTTTGGTCAGCCTCCAAATCCCATTAACAGTGATCTGATTACAAGTAGTGTCTCAGCCCCTAGTAAAATGTCACCACAGGTAGACCAAGCTGGAAGCAATCACAGCAATCCTCCACAGCAGCCAAATGCCTCTAACAGTGATATATCTACAAACAGGGTCTCAGCTAGTCATACTTCATCACAGGCAGATCTTCCAGTTCCACCACATCCCAACAATCAGTCATTGGAGGTAAAGTCCTCTAACAGTAGCCAACAGACAGGCACTCCTGGCTCCTCTGCTATCAGTGCTGTTGGCGGTGCTGAATCCACTGGTGGTGTCGGATCTTCCGCGGATACCCAAGAATTCACCCTCCCTGGCAATGCAGCTTCAGTTGCGGATGAGCCTCAAAATATGGTTAACAGAGCATCTGGAAGTCTTGGCACATCAGCTGGCAATGGGCCATTACAAAGTAACCAAGAGGCTTCTGATGCTCCTGGTTTTGGTCAGCCACCAAATCCCATTAACAGTGATCTGGTTACAAGTAGTGTCTCAGCCACTAGCAACATGTCACCAGAGGTAGACCAAGCTGGCAGCAATCACAGCAATGCTCCACCGCAACCAAATGCCTCTAACAGTGATATATCTACAAACAGGGTCTCAGCTAGTCATACCTTGTCACAGGCAGACCAAACTTCTGCTGCTATCTCCTCTGCCACTAGAAGATCTGAAACTCCTGAAGGAGCAGCATCTTGGACTGATGGCAGCAATGTTTCACAGCAGCCAAATGCCTCCTCATCAGCAGTTTCTCCAGGGGAAGGTGAAGACCATCACCAGAGTCTAACTTCCTCTCCAATCCAAGTAGAACCAGCAGGTGAAGTTGAACACAGCACTTCTGATGAAGGAAGCCAACAAGAAGAGGAAGCAGTCAATAATTATGAGACCTTAAAAGGTAAGTACTGGTGATTTCAAGATGGTACCTAGTCTAGTGCAAGGACCACACATTTTTCAAAGATGGTAACATCATAAATAATCTCTGACAAATATTCTTCACCTAGCTGAACAACAGTAACTGTTATTCATAAGAGCTTTAGAATACAGCACTTAAAGGTGAGAATTTTTTTTCAGATTTACCCTCGTCAAGCAAATATTTTTTATAATTGATAATAAAACTTGTTTATTTTTGTGAAGTGTGTTGTCCCCTGCATGTATTAAATATTTGGGGGGAGGGTCAACGGCTCTAATATGCAGATCTGTTTTTCTTACTTACAAAATTATTTATGCAAAAGGTTCTTAAAAGGAGGTGCTGTCTTCAGCAACCTGAGTTTTTTTGATCACCCCATTACACACAGAATGTATGCTTGGTAACAAGAAGAAGCAAGTAGGGCTAATTATCATAAATATAGAAAAGCAAAAACAAACAATAAAATCCAATGTAGTTGTATCATCATGACGCCATTGTTAAGGTACCTATTTACAAAAAATGTGAATAAAAACAAGTATTTGAAACAGTCGTGCCGTTAAATTAACTTAACAGATAGTGCGAAAATACAGAAATTACATAAATACTTCCATACTAATTGAGTCTGATTGCAAGTTTAGCTCGGGTTTAAAAAAGTAAAAAAAACTATTTGTTGGGTGCCATTATGAAAAGGGTTTATACTGCTATCTATTGCAAACATCTGTTGTTGTGGTTTAACAAGAAATGTTTACACAATGAACAGGAGTGTTGTATCGAGTATTAAAACACAAAGCGCAGCCGAGTGCCTTAGGACTTGATACAACACGAATTGTGAATAATAATTGTGTTAACAGCTTAAAAACTTGCCTGTGTATCTAGTTCCATTCTGACTCTAATATTTAGCTTTCAGAAAATTTTGGCTAAGAAAATTGGTCCTAAAATTTAGCTGAGTTTGTATGAGATATACAGGCACTTGTTAAACACTAACTTATTTAGTATTTAGGTCATGAATTATTAATTAGTTTTGTTCCTACAGGTGTGTC
>BLAZ01001216.1:2524152-2529152 GCA_014633955.1 Acropora tenuis
TACTGAACAGACGCACGGCAACATGGAATCTATTTGTTAACTATATAATATTGATTTTTCACAGTTTAAATCGATAAATACAGTAAGTGGCCAGCTCACGGTTTCTTTCGTGGGACACCATAATGGCGGACGGTAACCTTGCAAGGAAGCAAAGTCACGTGAGTGAAAACACTCTATAAATCCTTTATTCGTTCTGATGAGGGGCAAAGGGTCGTGGTGTTTTCAAACCTCAATGAACTCGTTTGATAGAAGCAAATTTTTGTTTTACCCTCCCACCGACGCAGTACCACAGTTCTTTAGAAACTAGAAATACACGTAGCCTTTCCAGGACTGCAGCAACATCACACTGGAAACTAACACAACCGACTTCGCGATTCTGACTTGGCGCTGAGGTAAGCAGAAATGTTTTAATAGTGCGTAACATGTCGATCGAAATCGATCATCGGAAAGGTAGTCGATAAGTCGATAGTGCTCGATAATTGCTGATTGATTAGTTTAATTTGTCAATAAAAGTTGATAATCACAAAGTTTTCAGGGCCCATACTGGAAAATGTGTATGTTACGCTGAAGAACTTCCGCGTAGCGCCAGACGATTTCCGCCAACTTCTGGCGTATATCGCGCAGCTTTTTGGCGAGTCCAATCGTTGGCGTGGCATAAATTCCCTCATGATTAGGGAGAAACGACCAGAAAAGACAAAGACTACTTCACTGTGACTGCGTACTTCAACTTTATTTCAGATAAATGTTATCTTATTTATTTTGTCGAAACCCATATTTTCTACCGTTTTGCAAAAAATGTGAAGTATTTGGCTTCGTGGCCGTAGCGGAGTGGGAACAAGTTATCAGTCTGTTGTACGACCGGCGCGGCGCACAGTAAAATTTTTTGTGAGGCTGGCCTTACAAAGGTTATGCCAAAATCGTAGCGTAAAACTTCGGCGTATGAGATGCGAATTTTCCAGTATGGCTCAGTGCTGGCTATCGATTTGTATCGGTTTTTATCGATTTCTATCGACATCAACATATCAAGGGCAGTAAATAGCAAGGTTAACGGTGGAGACTTTTATACTGTATTTGTGGGCATTGACCTCTTTGTATTTTCGATTCTCACAAGCATGTCTTTGATGGATTCTCCTCTTTTAATGAAAGGAAATGAGTGGTGACTCTTTGAAAATTGGCCATAGAGAAAGCTGGTTTTGTATCAAGTGCCATACTTGAGGTACTATTTAGACACCTTTTGTTCTAAATTAAAGGAGCGAGAGTGGTAACAATAGATGGCTTTTGGGGCCGCTTGCTTTGTCTTTGCTGATTTCTCGCTCAAAATATGGAAATCCAATTAATTTGAGTTTTAGTGGACTGACGCTTGTTCATAGCAATTCATAGACAAATCAGTCTCTTGATATAGTTCATCTTTGACATTAATTTACATTGCTTTCACACTTAGTTTTTGCATACCATGTGTTTTTAAACATAGTATGCACCATGGAGTGAATGTAACAGTATCTATACACATAATACACAGTTGACAGCAAATTGATGAGCACAAGTACAGGAAAGAAAAATTAAACTCTTGTATTCACGTTTGATGCCTTTCATGAAAACTTCATGATGAAATAAGTGGGAAAAAGCGTGCTTTTTTCTTTGCTTTGCACCAATCATTGGCCTAAATCATTAGATTAGCATAGCTTGAAAGCTCGGTAACGAGGTTCATGTGCTGGAGATCAATAGTTGCGAGAGGGCTAGAGTTCAAGTCGAGCATGAGGTTACAAGAGATTGGGCAAGAGACAGAGTGGGGGAAAAAGTCGAAATATTAAATCTTTGTTATCAATCACATAAGTACAACTTATTGATCAATGTATTCAGCACTCTTGGATGTAACCATTGCTGTAAAAACAATAGGCCAAATATATTAATCATTGAAAGATACATGCATAATGAAGTAGGGACCTGTACGGAAAGTTTTTGGAGGTTTGGCACTGCCAAGCAGTACTGTGTCACAAAGGGCAAGATATTTTTTGGACTTACATTTTTTTTTTGTCTATAGCATTGAATTCCTAACTGTGAATTTGATGTCCAATAGGAGTGTATCAATCAGATGATTCGGTTAGCCTCTAGCATGGAGACATGATTTAAATTTGTGAATGTTCTTTGTATCTCGATATTGGCCATAAAGATATTTGCAAATGCATTGGCTATTTTAGTACCTGTGGCGGTACCGTGAATTTGTAGATAGTTCTTTCCGTTTAATTGGCAAGAATTCTTTTTGAGTATAAATCTTTCTTATATTTTTTTGAAATAGCTTTTGGGAATTGGAGGGTTGTTTTTGTGAAAATGTTCATATGCTCTGCATACTGTAGTGATTCCCTCCTCCTGCAGTATATTTCTGTATAGACTTGTTAAGTCCATCGTTACAAGGAAAGTTCATTTTCCTATCTTTGTCTTTTCAATGAAACTAATAAAATCTGTAGAGTCTTTAAGATGAAACGCTTGTGATGTGGAAATAAGCTGAAGTAATGTGTCAGCAAATGGTGCTAATCTTTCTGTTGGCCGGTGACAACCAGAGATTATTGGTCTCCCTAAATTACAGTAGGTTTGTGGATGTTAGTGAGAGCATAAAATTTGGGTATTCGTGGTGGATTTGGTGTTTGGGAAAACCACAGTCATGTCATCAATATAGTTGTTACAGCTGAATTCTGAGATCAAGCATGACACTTTGGTACGTGTTTCTTTCGCTATGGGCTTGTCAAGAGATTTGTAGTTATTTAGTAGTTATTCATTGATTTGGATTTGGCCCTCTTGTATTTTATCATTTTCATCCATAACAACAAGTGTGGTTCCCTTGTCTGCCTTTTTGAAGTTAAGATCTTCGTTTCGTTTTAAAGCATTGAGTGCTTTTCATCCTTTGTGTGACAATTTGCAGTTTGGTCTGGTTATTTCCACAATCTGAAGTTTGATTTCTTCAAGGTAGTGTTCCAATGTTGCTGATGGTTGAAGTGGCATTTGCCAATTCAATTTTACATGGAAGGGATGGATTGATTTGTTTTTCCCATGAATTTCCCAAATGTATTTTAAGTGCATTTGTCTTGCAAAAGTTTTAAGGTCCTGCAAGAGCTGGGGTCTGTGGCAGTCGGTATGAAGGTTAGGCCCTTCCAAATAAATTAGTTGGGTGTCAGTTAAATAATAATTATTATTCTTTTTAGAGAGGTTTTTTTTATAAAACTCCCATTGTTGTTTGTAAGCGAATTGTTTGATAGTTTTCTGCGCACATTGCACTTTTTCGTTTTTATTTGTTTTTTTAACTGTTCGTCCAGTAGGATATTTGCCCTGGCATTGTAACATAATGATCTAGGACAAGGTTTATTGTCCAAGTGATTATCAATCAAAATAATCACAAGAAATTTTGTGATCAACTTCTATCAATTTCTGATATTTGTCAATTGATTAAGTATCAACTTTTATCAGCAAGGATAGATTTTTATCAACTATCGGAATTATTGACATGTTTCACTCTGGTTTTAGATCTATGCATCAGGATGCTTCCAGACAACAACTGTAGTAAATTACCTATGCACAATCGCACAGCTGAAATTTGAAAATATTTCTTTTGTGAGAGAGTGTTTTTGTAATTAAATTGGCCGATTTGATATATTTTTTTCGTATTACAGTGATGCAACCTTATCTCAAGTTTCCATCATGATTCATTACTGGTGACAGAAACTCTGAGTAGTGAATTGGATTGACAGACCTGCACAACTACTGAGTATGAGTGCATGTTTTAGCTACTTTATAGTTTGACTCACACAAGTAATTCTGCAAGGGAGGTTCCTTATTTTTTGTACTATATGAGGGATCATTGTAGATTTCATTCAGTGTTAATGGTTGTTGTTCTGTCAAATTCCTGTCTTTCAAGAGATGTGCTTTAAGTTAGGACTGATGGTTGATATTTTGTAACCAAAGGCAAGATTCTGTTTTTGTTGGAGGGCTAGCTTCCTGTCCTGAAAATTTACTTCTTAGGTTGTCATCTGAACAAGACTCTCTGGGCCATAACCTAGCTGTCACAAGCAGGCATGATTTAAAGTTTTTAACGTTGTCTTCAAATATATTTTGAGGTGAGTTCGTTCTGAGAAGTCTTTGAGCCTCTCCCTAGATAAAGCCTTCTCGGTTGGTGGTACAAGGTAAAGTGCCTGTATTGAGATGTCTCAGTAGGCTTACTGAGTAATTAAAGTATGCACACACATCAAGAACTGAGTAATCTTTCACCTATATAAAACTGCTGGTGTCCAGGAAAGTTGTCTCCATTTCTGGAATGTCAGCTGTGAATGATCATGGGGTGGTGATTGTTTCCCCATTCAATGAACTTCATTATTTCTTCTCTGTTTCAAGTCCAGAGTGAAAGTATATTGTCCATGTACAGTAGCATTTCCAAACAAGTGGTTTCAGGGCCCTCTGGCTTAGCGTTTCTGTTTCCACCTTATTCATAAAGATTATATACATGAACAAAAGTGACTGTGATTATCATGCCTGTGGCTTTGAGTAGCTGTAAAGGGCAAGTGAGCTTTATTATTTTATCTGGCTTACAGTGCATCATAATAATGTCATGTCATGCATACAGAGAGATATATTTGCCTGTGGCTAACCAAAGAAGAGAGAATAGACAAGGATGTCTCTCGGTATATTCACTAAGTTCTACTTGCTCTGTTTGTAAAATCAAGGCTCAAAAGTACTTCAAGCTTGGACTGAGATATCAATAATAAGATATTTTTCCAATTATTGAAAAAGTATCCAATTTTTCCTGGCATCCTGGCTTAAATAAAAATCATCATTAAATAAATACGGTAATAATTATTACTGTTAATCGTTCAATGTGCTGGAAACTGGTGTGAGCAACCTTAAATAAGTAAAATAATGTGGAACCGTCACATCAGGTAAAAAGGTCTGTTTTAAGATTTTGTTACTTCTTGCCACTTTAAAATGAAAGGCAATTACATACACTCTATTTGAAT
>BLAZ01001216.1:2592651-2595151 GCA_014633955.1 Acropora tenuis
CCTCCAAAGCCTAAGAAAATGCCTAATTAGTAATAATAATATTTGGCGTCAAATAATAATAAAAATGGGTGCCCAATAATGAAGTCGAGTGCCTACTAATGAAAATTAGGTGCCTAAATAACAAAAATTGGGTGCCTGATAATAAAAAAAGTACCTAATAATAAAACCGAGTGCCCAATAATAAACAAAAATATGGTGCCTAATTACATGCAACCACAAAATAATTTTGGCAGAAATGGTACCCCTTAAACCACTAAGCTCCAAATTTCTTTTTTCACATCCGATGATAATGAAGTCCCTTGTAGGACAAAAGCACTAAGAATGCCTTTTGTCCTAAAAGCATTAGCCACTCAGTGCATGCAAAAACCACTGGCTATTAGCATGGTCCAGACAGATGTAAGTCACTCAGAGTATGCCACATACATATCCAGCAAAAATGAACTAACCTCATTTCTTGGAATGTTCTCTTTCTTGCACTTCTCACAAGACAAAGGGTATTGAGAGCAATCTTGGAAATGATTCTGCACAAATAATATTTGTTTTAATAAATTATGACAAATTTTATGCTGGATTACACACTGAATGTTTGAACACATGCCCTGGAATTTCAGCAAGATTTTAAGTGAGAGGAAAAAGGGGAACAGCACTAGGCCTCTGCAACAACGTTTTCAAAGAATAGAAAGGAAAAAATTGAAAGGATATAATTTGCTAACTGCTAGGCTGCGAGCATATGTGATAATGGTTGAAAGGGTTCTTAGGTTTACTGTTATGTAAACATGTGAATTTGCTAGGGTTGTTTGATGATGTGAATTCTATAATATTCTAATGGATCACCTCAGGTATAATTTTGGTCTTTTCTTCTGATGACATTTCTAGGCTTTTCATATAATTTATTAAATTTAATGTCAGCCTCTTGTCAGGCCCGGGCCCCCCCCTTATTTTAGCAAAAAAAATAAATAAATAATGAAAAAAAGCAGAAGGAAGAAAAGGCAGCAGGGCAAGCGATATTCGCAAATCAAATCACTCAAAAAAACTGAGTTTCACAATGACAGCTAGTATTCTTCACCAAATCATGGGTATTGGAAGCAAGTGCTGTAATGTTAATGCATCAAATTGACAGCACACTTCATAGTGTGTGTTTTGACTTCTTTTATCTGAACATAAGCTAGAACAGATAATTATCAATCAAGAGAACAAGAGAAGCCGGTTGGAACTAATCTCAAAGTGTGACAGATTTGCTCCATATGTGTATCATAGAGTATAGTTAATTGCAGAACTTTTTTTCGGCCAAAGGACAGTAAGTCAAGTGTGGCAACAAACCTCCATGCTACTCCACAAAATTTCTTCAGCGCAGAATGTGCAAGGGATGGTCCTATTTGGACAGTCATCCTCCAAATGCTTTTTCAGATTTTTTCTTTGGAATTCCTTACCACAATTCTTAGGGCACAACACATCAACAAAATCACACTCCTTCAAGTGATCCTAAGAAAGTAAAAGCAATTTCTTAAAAACTGAATGTTTGTCAGCATGAATCTGCACAAAATCTTTCATAACATAACAAAAATTTGGTTTTATCAAATGAGTTGATAAAGGTTGAATTACCACCGTGAAAGATTTAGAAAGCTGACGTTTCAAGCATTAGCCCTTCGTCAGACGCTCTTCGCTCTGACGAAGGGCTAACGCTCAAAACGTCAGCTTTCTAAATCTTTCACGGTGGTAATTCGACCTTTATCAACTCGTTTGATAAAACCAAATTTTTGTTTTGATCTGACTCAAACCGACGCAGCACCACAGTTTCTTTAGGAACTAGAAATCCATTCTCTTTCATAACATAGCCAGCAAAGTCACCCAATTTCAGTCAAGCAATTTGGTTATGTAATCAGCATGTTCACAAATCTTATGAATGCATGCTTATGACAAAATGAAGCCTGCACTGAAATACATGTCCGTAAGCTTTCAGAAACCAAAACTTGATAAAATAATGTCAATGTTATGAACAAGTGTGTCCATCACGTTACGAATGCACTCGAGAAGCTAGAAACACACTCTGCTACCGCCAATGATGTACCACCAGTATGCTTCTTTTGGGCTTAGAAACCTCTTGGGTGCATCCATAATTTGATTGACTAAATATGAACCAGTTCCCAAGGAAATATACCCAGACATAAAAAATGCCTTACAGTTTACAGAGCTGTCAGTCATCTTTATCAAATTTACTTCTACAGTCTTGATGTCTTTTTTTTTTCTTTGCTTAAAATTATTTGTCCAGATTCGTTTCCAAATCTAGCCTATTGAAATTTCTTCAAAATATTTTTGAACAGTTTTGTGTCATGGAGGTCCCATTTTTCAATAATAATTATTAATAAGTTTAGTTGACTCTATCATGATCTCAGATTGTACACATGCTACGATTTCTCAATAATTTCACCGCTGTAATGATTTGCACTTTTGAATCAGACTATTTATAATGTTTTGCTTCCTCATTGATAATAATAATAAT
>BLAZ01001216.1:2755310-2757444 GCA_014633955.1 Acropora tenuis
TGTGAATTCTTGGTTACGGTTCTTTATTTAGATATGACCACGTCAGCTTTGGTGTAATAATTTGTTATGATGACGTATGCATAAATGCATTATTATTATTATTGTTATTATTAGTATTTTGATTATGCAAATATATAAATTACCATGCAAAAATAACTTAAAACTTTAATAAATTAATGATTATTACTATGCTTGTATCATTTACATGATATTTTCAGGTGGGACAAACATTTGTTTACTTTCAGTGGTAAGTTGCATAATAATTATTTAGTGTTTACTATATATGACTTTTGGACGTATCATTTTTAGTAGTAATAATTAAATTATCAAAAAATGCCAGACAAAATAGTTGATGTTTGTCACGGTAAATTTCTTACATTATTTAATGAATTTGTGCATTAATTTTTTTTACAAAGACTGACTGGTTATTTTTCTGGAATGTTTTTATCCAGGGATATTCTTCTTATGGAAACAGGATTTTTGACAATTCTTGTTTCACCCCTGATTTTGTTCAAATCAAGTAATCAAGACAGGTATGAGACTATTAGTAAATATATAATCTTATAAACATACATGTCCTTTTTGAGCACAGGTTCCATGTTTTGCCATATATGTATAATAATTTTGTATACATGCTTTAATTCTTATTATTCTTCATTTTTTGCAGGCACCACAATAATATCACATTGTGGTTGGTAAAATGGCTTGCCTTTAGATTAATGTTCTGTTCTGGAGTTGTGAAGTTGTCAAGTAGATGCCCAACATGGTGGGGGTTAACTGCTCTTGATTGGCACTATGAATCACAGGTAGGTAGTCTCAGTCAGGTGAAGTACATGACATTCGAACAATTGACCTACGTATAAAAATTTCTTTCCTATCCAAGGTTTTATAGCGTGAAGTGGTGGGAAGTATTACTATTCCTTAGTCAACAAGAAAAATACTTGGGTATGCATTTAAGACTCGGAGGATATGCAATAGGAGGGGAGTGCTAAAAATCTAGTTCCCCTTGCATTGCATGTTCTCCAATACTCATGTGCATGGATATGATTATTTTAAACTCTCTTTTGTCTTCAGTGCTTTCCCTTTTTATCAGCACAATAGGTAAAAGAGTTTTTCAAACTGGTAGAGTAATTGCAGGCATCATTGCTCATTATGTCTGCTCAGTGCATTTTATAGAAAAGAAATTTGCCTCATTTTAGTCCACTTCATTCAGGTAGTTTTGCCATTAATTTTTGTTGTTAAATAGGCAAGTTTTTTACTTTAATGTTGTAGCCATGGCAGTCATGGTTGCTTAACCTCCCTAATGGCTCATTCGAATTTGGTTTATCTATTGTCACCTGGCAAAAAGGCTTTACTCTCTTTCTCATGTGTACAGGGCTTAATCCACGTTTTGGTCATGGCAGACCTAAGGTGAAGAGAAACTATAATAATTAGAACAAAGTCTCTCACTCACCAAACTGCAGCAAGACAGAGTCTAATCTTGAACCTTGACAAAATCCACTGCGCACGTACCAAAGTGCCTCAACCAAAAACACATTTATTGTCTTAGAAATTTCTTGTGGACTGTTAATCATTCATTTTTTGTTTGTTTCATTCTTTTTTATTTTTTTTATCTCTTTTGTTTGTGCAGTGTATTCCCACACCACTTGCTTGGTACACCCATCAACTTCCCAAATGGTTTCAAAGACTGAGCATAGTCTTAGTGTAAGTTTCTTTTTTCAGTGTAAGGAACCTCAGGCTTTGGTATTCCAATGTTTTCTCTGTGACTTGACTAATGATAAATCTTTTTTTTTTTCATTTCAGATATGTTATTTTAATGGCATTATCATGGCTGTTTTTTGTTCCTGTTCGATCTTTGAGGATTTTTTCTTTTTATGCACAGGTATAAATGTTTTCATTGTACAGCTAGCTACTAAGTGCACACGCTTTGCTTTTCTAATTAACATGCCTTAGTTCACAAGCATAATGTCTGGCACAGCTGGTATAGCTGTAAAACACTTTACACATCAACTTGCTCATAAGAAATAGTTCAACCCTATTCTGGTTTGAAATGAATTACAGTGAGTAGTGCTAATTCTCAGACCTCATTGATAAGATTTAACCATAACAATAATAATTAGTGAGTGTATAAAAG
>BLAZ01001216.1:2783416-2785916 GCA_014633955.1 Acropora tenuis
GAAGAAATTAAAATTCTGCGACCAAAAGGGGAGCCGATTTATATGAGTAAAAACGGACCGAGTGTTGATAAGGTACTTTCAAAGAACGCACGTGAAATTCCAAGCGTAGATGAAATGTTTGAAGATCGGAAAGGGGATGAACCTTTCGGTCCCAAGCACACTCCACCACTGGAGAGTAAACACGTGTTTAGCCAAACTAACAACTGCGCAAGTATGGGAGGAAAGAAACGAAAAGGGGAAATTTTCGCGCTAAATTGTTTACCACAAGTTCCTAACACGGATGGTGAGGAAGTTACGAAACAAGCAGAGGTTAGTACATTTGAATTTTCTGAAGCGGAAATAAAGCAAGAGACAAAAAGTGAGCTAAATTTACCCTTACAATCTGATTCCGAGGCCATGTCAATGGTAAAAACTTCCTTCGATGAAATGTCAGCCACAGGTTCTTCGCATTCTTCTCCTACTAACGACAGTCGTGAGGCAGAGGCGGCCGAAAAACAAGGGATGAACAACACTGATGCGAAAGTTTTGGTGAATAGTGACGATAGAAGCGAGGGCAGAAATATGGGGTCAAGACCAAAATCAAAATTGGCTGAGCAGAGCGAAATGATGACTGGTGTGAAGAATGGGTGTGTCGCAGATAGTAAATTGAGCGATTGTCAGACAACAAAACGCCAACACACGGTTGCTAGCGCTGTGAAATTCTCTGATGCAAAAGAGGCTGAAAAAGGTGAAGATAAAACTCCTCCCTTAGAAACAGAACCCATTCGAAAGGAAAGTGAAGATGTTGCAAGACTTAGTCGGGGCTCTAGCCGTGCAAGCAAAAGATCTGTGGAAAACAAACAGACAAAGAGCCATTTGGAAATGTCAGCTAGTGCTAGTTTAGAAGGGGATTACAACAACAAGGACAAGGCAATAGTGAAACCATCGGTTGCTACTTTAAAATCACAGCAAAAAAGTCCAGACTTGAAAACAAGTCGGGCAACGACTTCTCAAAAAATCAAGGACGGAGCCGTCAAAGAAGTGGATTATATCCACAAGGTTGGAGCAGGCTCCAGTGTGTTTGAAACTAGTTTTCTCAACGTTCCCACAAGCGGTTCGTTACAAGAACTCGGTGACGAGGAGTGTAAACACATTGAAGGCGTCCAAGCGCTCGTTGTCCGGAACAGATACTTTAGTGCCTGGTTATCACTCGACACAAAGAATATCGAGTAAGTCTGTCTATTTTATTGAAAGTTAGGCGACTGCCATAGGGCCTCCTCAAGTTATTTGACACCAATTTTAAGGAAGATCAAAGCCTGCACAATTCTGTAAGTGACTTTGTGCTATCGTAGATATTTCGCAATTATTCCAAATCGTTCACTTATTACATAGGGAAAGTATATAATACATTTGTACTAGAATGCGAGTTGGTTCAGTAGTGGATTACGCACGCAGGTTACATATAGCGCGCGCTGCGAAGCCGCGTGAGCGAGCCAGCAAGGCCTGCGAGAAAGGCGTGACTCCTCGCAAGGAGCGGAATTCGAAAATCTCCCGCGCCCGTATAGGCTTACTTTTCTTCGTGGGCATTTTTAGGGTTTAATGGACCCGTCGACTGAAACCTTTCTTGGAATTGCACTCATTTTAGGCCATCTTACTGATACCAGTTACTGCATTGAGATATTATTATTAGTACAATCAATTGCAGTCCATTGAATTGCCGGTTCGCCCACGCGTCGCCACGTTTGTATAATTTGTACCTGTGATCGCTAAATGGGCCTTCTAGCAGGTTTAATTTGAAGGAACGAGGCGAAGGAAGCCACAATTGAGGGTCAGTAGAAATGAGGCTCAAAGCATGGCCCTAACACCAGCCTGAGGTACTTCCATCACCGTACGCATGTGTACAACTATGTCACCTAGGGAGCGGCAACCAGAGACAGCTGCTCTTTTTAGGTCTCGAATTTGAAGATTTGTGGTTCGTGAATGGATTTAAATAACGTCGAAGATCGTCCAAACACGAACGAGATGGTGTTATTTATTGCGAAGCGGTTTCTTGTACGTGCGTGCATCTGTATTCGGGGCGCCATTTTTGAGAGCAGCGCGTTGGAAGTAATAACAAGTCCTTTGTTTGTTTTTAGTGTGCGCGCTCATATTGATTTTTCAAGTGAAGTGGGTGACTCAGTTAAGGAGCCACGCTGCACTGCGAAAATAAAGAGCAATCTGCACACGTTTAACAGTCTCCAGGTAAGCACTCTTGATGAGACTTCTCTCTCTCTGCAGCACCCCTCTCCTCCTTCACCCATGGTTCACCTTTATCAACCCGCACCCACACCCCAAAGGGTACAGAGAAACATCCGCAACACACGTGTAAAATCCTTCACGTACGCTCCCTCCCCAGGCATGAAACGTCTTTTTCAACGCTAACTCCTTCCCCGTTGATGTAAAAAGGGTGTGAACATTGCTTTGAAGGCAAGCAGAAAACGTTAATTTTTAAATTTTGTCACAGAAAATCCAGCAGTATGAA
>BLAZ01001216.1:2811537-2846537 GCA_014633955.1 Acropora tenuis
AGTCCCGAAAACCTTTCGGGCCCGAAGAGCTATTTCTTGAAACTCCGATCCACTTATTCTGTAAAGCTGGTCTTTTCACGTGTTTTAAAGGGATAAATATGAAAATAACTGAAAAGTTTCGTGCCTCGAGACACCTTCGTTTTTAAGACACAAAGAGAATCAAGAGCGAATGACATCCGGGAACAAACTTAACTGATAAGCACAAACTATTACCCGTGTAAATGCTGAAGGAAGCCATTACCACTTATTGCATTCTGGATTTGAAACGTCAGCATGTCAGTTTGAAAACACGTCATGACAGTCAGCGCACGCTTGCACTTAAGCTTTCTCCTTCCATTCACCCAAACCCTTGACAATCTATTCCTATTGAATAATTTACCTTTAGTATTCTCCTGAGGCTACTGTTTCCATATAAGGTTCCGTCTTCCACAATTGACGCAACCAGTTCTCGGTACATCTCTATTGGTCAGAAAAACAAAGTACTGCATGGGCACAAGTGCAACGTGATGTCATAGGGAGCAAGATAGTCGGAGTGAGCCTAAAGGCTGTGGACTTCTTCCTTAGAAAGAGCATGAGCTCTTTTAACATAATAGAGAGCTTAAGCCAAGACTACGGCAACGGCAACGACAACGTTAGAAAACAATGATCTGATTGGTTGAATGAGGAAAAATAATCGTGCTGCACGTGCGGCACGAACTTAAGCACAATTCTTTGACTTCACGGTAGTCTGCCAAATGACAACGCGAACTTTCCGAATTTAAGGTTTTAACGACAACACCCGAAGGAAAATCTTTCATTCAGAAACAATAACCCCAATCCTAGCTAGAAATACCTAAACACAAACAGAAACATTAAGTTAAACCCACGATTACGCACTGGACACGTTACATCTATCAAAGTTAATCGTACATCTAACAACTTGCTACCATAGCCATGACATGAACGGGAAGGAATACTGCTTTCTGAATATGCACTGTTTGTTCAAGCCTCACCTTCAAACGTAACGTAGAACATTTTAAAACCATCAGCCATTTCTTCGTTGGTTTTCGAACTGAACTTGACATAAAGATCCTTGCTTCTTGAAATAAAGGTAACAGGATTGGAATACGATTCACACTGTAAATACGTGGTCTTTGAATAGGGACTGGAATTCTCACGCATGATCAGATGGTCTGAGCATTCCCTGGTCAGCGGTATTGATATATTTGGCATGAACATAAGTAAACCGCGTCCCTTAGGACAACGAATGTTCCAAACACATTCGATTCCCTTGGGATAGGGGTCAGGATAATTCGGCGATGTAATGACGCCAGTCATTGAGGTGAGGTTTCCACCACAAACAGTGTCTAAAAAAAATAAGAAGGATAGAAAATCTCGTGAGAGAACTTTCCGGCTGTGAATCAGCTTTCCAAGATGCTGGAAAGTTGAGAGAGTCGCAAATATCATTTACATTCTACTCAGTTACATTAAAAAGCATTGAGATGCCATCACAGGATTAAAATCCAGAGCCTTTCTGTCAAGGATTATTAGTATTTCTTCCCAAGTAAAGCAATGAAAATGAATCGTATTTTTTAAATTCACTTACTCGAGTCGTCGATAAGTCAAAAAAAACGACACGTTTTAGGTACGTGAAGACAAATTTACTTCTTTACCTGTGCATTGAGAGATATCCTTTGTTCCTGAATGCAGGGTTGTCTTGTTTCTCGGGCAACGGAAGCAGAAGTTTTCGGATCTGTTGGGCTGGTAAGATCCCCGAGAACAATTCTTACAACGCTGAGAAATCATGTCAAAATACGTCCCAGGAAGACATCGTTTACTTTTCTTTTTTGTTCCCGCTTTGTCCTTCATGCAGAAAACGCCATCCCTCGTCTTCGTGATTCGCAGAGACGTCCTCTTAATGCTTATTGTTTGATCGTCAACTGACACGTTAAGCTTACTATTTGCTGTAAGCGTACGTATTGCAGCAATTATTTTTCGAAGTCGTTCTTCCATTTGACATTTCAAGCAGGTGTTGTTACAAAATTTGGACGTGGAAATGACATTTTGATCCATCTCAACTTCGAAAGTTACAGACACGACAGTTTGACCATTTTTTACGCGACACTTTAAATTTGGACTGATAATTCTGCAAGGAAAGTTGCACACTTCCGGACTCAAAAGCCGTTGTTGAAGTTTGGCGAGGAATTGTTTTTCCTTATCCTCTTGATCGCATAGGGTCGCTTCGCTCAGTCTCAAGCGCACTTTCTTTCTTATCGTAATTATTTCTTCCTTGCCTGTACAAAGGAAAGAACCAAAATAGTTATTGAAGACTATGACAGGCATGTTACTTCCAATACGACTTGAGAAAGCAAGGTAAGATGTTCATTAATTCAGATGCTTGATAGGCCATTTTCGAATTCATTTTAGCCTCTTTTTCAAAGCGAGTCTGAAGGCGAAATCTTTGCTATGAATACCGTATTTATTCTATTAAACCACTGTGGGCGCTTATTACATTTTTGGCCCTTGAGGGTAGGTGTTTATTCGAGGGGAATGATATGCTTGAGGCTGGGCACCTTATTGAATTTTCACCATTTCCACAAAGTAGTAAGTTTACTTTGCCAAAAAAAAATAATAATAAAGAAAATAAACAAGAACAAGCTGCAAAGCTGTACCAAAGTAGACTTTAAACATAACATTACAGTTGAAACTTTGAATAAAATTTCAGATGATTCTCATAGAATGTCAGACAATGAATTCAAGAGATTGTAAGCCAGTAAAGAAATAATAGTCAACACTCCTCATGGTCCTTTAGTGCACTTCAGCTTTTCTTCTGGGAAAGGGGCGCTTATTTACTTTTCCTACTTACAGGGTGGGCACTTATTCGAGGTGGGCGCTTCTTCGAGATTGAGCAGTTAATCGAATTAATACGGTTGCAATCTAAATTCATTCAGAAAGAAGAACAAACTACCAAAGCAAAAATTGCGGTCTTAAGACTCGCTTTAGAAACTGGAAAATAGTATATTAAAAGCTCTTTCTGTTTACTCACTCAAACAGTCTCTCAAATTTGGATGGAGTTTAAAGCCTTCGTTACAACTGCAAGAGACTCGCCCACCATCGTTCTGACAAATGTGATGACATCCACCGTTGTCAATAGAACAGGGATCGTATCCTGTTGCAAAAGAAAAATAAAAAATGCGAATTGAAAACAATGAAGACGTTTCGAACGACAATAACAATAACAGAGGCGGAGAGTAATGTTATTCAAACAATTAATGACTCTAAAGTTCAAATTCCAATCAGTACATTTTCCATTTTTTCCCATGTTGTCCATCATTGTAGTGGAACGGGTTAATAAATTACATCCAGATTTGCTGATTTCGATCACAGGACTCAGGCTACACAACACTCATTGAACTACCTTCGCATTGCCTTCCGTCTCCACGGAAACCAGGTTTGCAGATGCATTTGTGGGAGCGCTTGGTGGGGAAACAATTGGCATCTCTATGGCAACCATGTGTACCACTCGTGCATATTGAATCTATGATTGAAAATTCAAGACAAATAATTAAAACTCGAGGTGAGAGATTAAAAGAAGCAGGATTGAACTCAATGATGCATGCTTGTCTAAATAAGCGTCATAAGGTGTCCCCTTAGTCTTCGATAGGCAATAGCACTGGTTCTCAAAAGTCCCGAAACTTCTCGGGCCCATTTCGTGTGCGTCAATTCCCTTTATATCTTCGCAACGCTGAGGTTCTAAACCATGAAACATCGCGATACTCTTGGTTTCTTACATTAAAAACACGTTAAAAGATCAGCTCTTCAAAACAAGAGGATTGCAGTTTGACAACTGGCTTTTTGGGCCCGAAAAGTTCTCGTGACTTTCAAGAAACAGGCCCCTGGGGTGCGTTTTTCAAAAGACCCGAAACTTCACGAGCCCAAAAAGCCATTCGTAAGAATCCGACCCGCTTATTCTGAAAAGCTGGTCTTTTCATATGTTGTAAAGGCAATAAAAAGTAAAATAACTGCAAAATTTCGTGACACGGAACACCTTCGTTTTGAATTATGTCACCCGAAAAGTTTCATAGGTTCTAAAGGGAATAAAAATTGTAATAACTGCAAAGTTTCGTGCCTCGAGGCCCCTTCGTGTTGAAGATACAAAGAGGATTAGGTCACAAGAAATGCGCCCGAAAAGTTTCGGGACTTTCGAGAAACAGGCCCCTGGTGAGATATAAGGACAATAGAGACCATAAATTCAGTGTCCTCCTCACGCTACTCATCAAAGAGGCAAATCAGTAACCTTACACCTCGCCCCGAAAAAAAACAACAACAACATAAACTCTTACCGTAATGTAAGGTGGCTTACGCTTTGACTTATAACGGGACATTTCGAGCATTTGTGGACATGAGTGATAGATAACTACCATAACTTTAACATGAGGACAATGTCATAGTACGAGAAAGTCAATATTTTAGTCAAGTGTATGACATCTTTTTTGAACTTTCTAGATCAGAAACCGATACACCGTTGGCACAGAGTAAATAAAAATTTCAGTCCTCCACATTTTTGGATCGCTTTCTGCTCTAGAAGGTTCACCTCATACTGAAACAACCCGATTAAATCTCTGAGTTTGAACTAACTTGCCCCATGCAGCAGGATAATTATCAACGGTTTCGCGAAGAATCTTTGAATTTTTATATTTTTAAGATGTTCTTCGCTCCTCTTCTTAAACGAATCTTCGCCGAGATGAAAATAGCTCGTGGAATCGAAGAATATTTCGAAGAATATTTCCAACAATTACGTCGTCACTGCTTTTGTACACGAGAAAATTTGATAAGAACGAAGAGGCTTTGTGTGAACAAACAACTGAGCACCGGATTGTTTGATTTTCTCTTAATTGATGAGTATTTTGAACAAGGAAAATATTTAAAACGTTTAGAGGGTCAAATCTCTGAAAAAAAAAATAGTAAAGAAGAAACTATCTCTTTCACCTTGAATGTAAGAAATTTCGTTAAAAAGAATTTACAGGGAAAAAAAGAATTTTTCAGAATGAAATAAAACAAACACTTCCCGTGAGATTAAATCGCATGCAATTGTTTCTTATATGATAACAACAGACCTATGTTCTAGCCAAGTAAAAACAACATTTGCTTTACAAAACATAAGCCGCCAACAATGCCATAATGCATCCACGAGTTATCTGATAATCCCATCAAGAATTTGTTCTCACGAAAAATGTATGTTGTTATTGTTCTCAGAAACGTGTTGTATCCGAACAATTAGTCCTAATACTCAAGTTGAGTTGTTTTTAGAGAGCTTAGCATAGAATAATGCTGTGACATATTGGCCCTACTGCACGCAAAATTCAGATTTTAAGCCAACGTGGGATCTCGCAGTGAAGAGCCCAGCCTATGTCCTCTGAGGGTACCATGGCTTTGTCTGTAATGTTGCTGAGGTCGAACAAGGGTGAAACAGCTACCTAAGTGATATGGTCCACCGCACGCATGAATACTAGTACGGTGATGAAAGCCTCACCAAGCTGGCGTTAGAGTGTCACCATCTTCCTTTTTTCGCAGTTCTCTTTTAGTTTCATCTGCGTTAGGTTAGGAACTTTGAGAAGGAATTAGTAACTCGAGAGTGACTGAGATTCTTTAAGAAGGTGTAAATATCGTCGATTTAAAGTTAATCTTTCGTATTACAAAAAAAAATGAAAAGAAAAAAGGGATAATATATTGTCTACTGCTCCCTGCTGAGTAAGGACCTTTCTCGCAATTTTGGCTCCTTTATGGCGTCACTCCCTGAGCACGTTAAGTACCCTCTAATTGCTCACATGATGATGTCTACCACAGTACACACTTTGCGGTACGTAAGAACATTGAAGCTGAAAGTTCGAGATTTCAAGACAATGTTAAGACTGTATCCGTGCCTGAGATTTTTTTCAGAATATATTTTTGCATGTCAAATATATCTAAAATACAATAAAATCTATTTAAGTCAAAAAGTAAGCCATATTCTTCTTTTTTCGAGACGGCAAAACTACCCACGCAGTTAAACAATAAAACAGCACTTTAAAGAAGCTGTGTGGTCAGAATGTAACATGATACACTTCTCGACAACAAGCAGTCTGTGTATTTGATACCTCTATACCTTGTAAAACGGAAACAATTTTCTCTTGAATCTAAGAATAGTCCGATAAGAATATTCCAGCCTCATATCGGGAGGAAAATAAGAATACTCCAGTCTGGGCCTGAAAAACAAGGGAAGTGGCTACACCACGGGAGGATCTTCTGTGATGTGAGTTCAATTTTCACCGTTCTCTTAACGCACCAAATGTTTGACAAGATTGATGTGCGCTCAATTATTATTGGATGACATGCAAGGTGAGAAGAAGCCAAACCTCTTAAACTTTGTCAGTTGAAATTCGGCAAAAACAAGTTAATGCTTGATCCAAAACGGAGAAAAAAATCTGAACTGTTGTTTTGATCCTAAGTTTGCCAGAACACTGCAACTATTAAACTGCTTTTATCTTATTGTTTCCTCACCGCAAAGAAGTCACAAAAACACAGTGATAAGATAAAAGAAATGCTTTTAGCAGTCCAGACTAATCGCTTTGACTAATAGCACGTGAAATGACTCATGCTTCAGTCGCGTTATAAAAGTAATTCCAGTAATTCCGTTAATGGCAGAGTGGTCTCCCTGCTTTTTGCGAGGCGTATATATGTGCTACTGATGCGGAACAACTCTCGGCAACTGAGGCTGTGCTGCGAGTGAGCAAATTACAAAACGCCCTAATTTCTGAGACTGTTTTGATGTTTTTCAATTTAAAGAAGCTATTTTCTTACATTTTATCTCAATCTTTGCCGCATTAATACACTGAGGTAAAAGAAGGCAAAAGGCACCATGAGTAAATGTGAAATAATTAACTATACGCGACAGAATCGGTTAACAATGAAATTCTTACTCAGTTTCGTCATGAATCTGGGGTCCTTTAAAGAAAGCCTCAATTATTTTTTAATCCTGGGCCTTCCCATGGATATTGACAACGAATTTTGAACTTATTATGAGATCTTCCTGATAAAATTTGACAAATTTCTTGCACAATCTATATATGTATGACTGAAAGATTAAATTGAAAGGATAAGCATGTTTTTAACGAAAACATAACCAAATCGCCTTTGACATATCATCGGTTAAATATTTGTTGTACATAAACAGATCATTTGGATTCGATTTATAGTCTACCTGATTACACTCCCTCACATTGAGTTATAACACAAGAATTAAGGGAATTTTGAAAGCGTTTGTCAAGCCAATGACAAAAGTTAAGCTTATTAACAAGCAGGATAACGACGATATCCACTGTGTTCAGCAAGCCTGTCGTGCGAATGAAGTAAGGATTTCCCGATTCTTTGCCTATTTGTCTTGGATTTAATAGAAGCTATAATTCCTGAGGAAACGATTCTCTTTTAATAAACAGCCCAGAATTTGGGTCGAAAAACGATTTCTTAAAGAAAACAATCCACAACCCCGCCTCTGTCAAACTGAGGCTGACAGAACAGGTGAGAAAAAGCCTTTTCAAACCAATTACGTTAAGCTTTAATCATCGCAACTTGTTGATGAAATATCTCATTCGTTGATAATTCAATAAAACGACAAAACGAAATACTACGGACACTCGTCTATTCCGAAGCTAAAACCCGGATTGATTGAAGCTTATTGATTTTGAAACCGATTTAAAATAGAACTTAACACTAACCACAAGTAAGAGACCGTGGTACAAGGAAATATCTAAGTGGCAAAAAAGCGGGAAAGGTCAGATCCGAAAAGTGGGGGATTATGATAACCTTGGCGATCATAGAGAAACGTTTCTTAAGGAAGATTAAGAAATGAAATGATACTAATTAGGAACGTTTATGTCCCCTCTCTGAGATATTAGCTAAAACGGAAAGCAAGAGAGCTCAGGCTCAAAAGACGAGTGCTTTTCTCATCGTTCTTGGGGTTAAAAAATAAAACAAAAAAGCCTCACCCCCACCCCCAACTGTCAAATCGGATTCAGCCCAACAGGAAAACAGCATGGAATTTTCCATTCCTTTGGCCGGCTCCGACCAATCCTTCTTTATCAAAATGGAATGCGCTCCGCTGTGACCCCTTAACCTACACACTGAAAGAAGATCAGCGTTTTTGAGAGCGATATGCCCAAGAAAATCATCGATAAATAATTATTGTTGTCAGTTTGAAACTTTTTGTGATCGATTCCACCAAACAATATGTGATAGATTTCATGAGTAATTTCCTCGTCGGATTAGGTTTCTGGTCCACGGAGAAGTAATGGAGTCTTTTGTGGAGAAATGACTGACTTGGACGAAAAATAGCACAATGAATCAACGTTTAAAACGTCATTACTCAAAAAGATTCCTATCGCCGCGTGCCGTTGATAGGTGCAAAGCAAACACACGGAGTTGAAGTTTTAGTTGGTTTATTAGCGCAAGTGTGGTTCTCATATCTTCCTGTATGACACTCAGTTGGTCTAAGATGCTATTTTTTTTTTAACTGGCGGTCTTCTTTGGCCAATATTGACGGAAATTGAAAACCCATAACAATGTTCATTTCCGGAAATTAGTGAAAAAGTGACAGTTTCGTAACAGACCGTATCACGTCTTCAAGTGATGATGGCTTCGAAAGACTCAAGTGTTCAGAAACTGTCGAGCTGAAAGCTCAAGATTTGTTTTAAGTCATTGAGAAAGACTGATAATAAATTGGACTTTCTGTGCTGCAGTGCTACCGATTTGCCGAACAAACATGTAAAGCCGACTTTTTTTTTGGCATGAGGCTAAGTGAGGTGTCACCTTTGCCGCTGAGCTGTTTGCATATGGGATTCATCATTAAGCAACAGGGAAATTTAAAATAGAATTAATCTCGTGTAAAAACCCATTTCAGTTAAGAGCAAAGAATCCATTTAAGTGTACAGGACCCAATCAAGCGCAAAGCCCTAAGCCAGTAAAATGACTAATGAATAATATGTCCCGTTTGTAGTTTAAAGACGAACAAACGTAGCAGTATTACTCAACAGATTACTGTGAAACTTATTCGGAGGAGTGCTGGCATATCAATCGTGAAACTCAACACGTCTTTGCTAATGTAAATCCAGCCTATGGCAAATTAAACAGCTACCCTTCCCACTGCTACGCCAAACGTTTTGTAAGCAAAATGTAAACACAGACATTAACAAGTCGCTCTTAATCCGCGTTCTGTAAACAGTCAGAGGAGAACCAGGTTATTGTGGGGGAAATACATGTATCGACTGCAATATGTCCTTACCTCTTCCCAAGTCTTTCCTGAAAGTTATTCGCACCTTGCAAAGCCCTGATCCGTTGTGGAAACTACCATAAGGAACTCGATTGAATCCTGCGTAGAGCAAGGTGTCTACTGGGGGACCATACGTCGAGGCTTGACCTGACAATGTGAACAGGTAAGGATTTTTTAATTTTTCCATTTTGGTCGAGTTGAGTGATTGCGTTCTCCATGTCACCGCTTCATCTGACACGTCAATGGTCAAGTTCGTTCCTTTTTCCACGGCATCATCTTTGACTTGCATTAGAGTGTCCCCGTTCATTGAATAACTCAAGTAACCCGGTAGCTTATTGGTGTAAATTCGGAATTGGCGGTTGTATACTTGTACAGAAGCGCAGTTGCTAGTGAAATCGTGGTTTGCACCGAAACCGTATGTCATTCTTGTATCCGCTATAGTGGCTGTCCAAAGGCGCGGCTCTCCGCCATAAATGAGCTCAATCTTGGCCTTTTTGTACGTTCCGCTAAAATCCAACTGGACAACAGCTTGGCCATCACAAAGACCTGGTTTCGAAGAAGGAGTTGGTCCGTGAATCACAGTGACTTGAGATTTGACGGATGGATTTTGTACATGTGGTGTGGCATGGCCTGTGGCGAGATCTATCTCCAATGCTGGAACCTTGGTTGCGCTGTGAACAGCTAAATGACATTGAACTACATGAGTTGAGGAGGTAATGAAGAACTCTATAGACATTATGTTAGAGCAGTTGATTCATTAATAGGGGCTAAGGGAGTCTTTTGCGCAAATCAATCAGCTACTCCTTCGTTGACGGAAAATTTTCTTTCGAGCAACGCAAAGAAAGTCGTTTTAAAGAGAAGCTAAAAAGGAATTTAAATATCTTAATCTGCTCGACATTCAAACCTTTTGCGTGAAGTAGAAGAAGAAAAAGAACCCACTGTGGTAATTGCAAACCACAGAAAGTCATTGTGCTTTTCTTAAACTCTGTGAACTGCTGGAACTGCTGCTTGCCGGCTTGAGTCAACACCAAGCGTCAATTGAAAAGCTTAACGCAAATCGCGGCTAATAAGTCGATGATTCGATTCAACTGACCAGTCCACTCTCAAAGAAAGTTCTAAAATTCCAAAGCACTGATTTGCTATGCTCCGCTGTCATTGACAAGTTGAGATTAACGCCGGACAGCGTCTACACCGCGAGGCCAATTAGCTGAATTGTTATGTGACGAATGCCGTTGATTTAAATCACTTATCGCTCTTCACCAGAGAATTCGCATATGCTCTTAATGAAGTGTAGACATTTCCTCTACTGCAGTCGCAGCGCAGGAACTGAGATCAGTCTCATCTGTTACAGATTAACACAAGAGATCAAAGATCAAATCCGTAGGTGCTATCAAATGTCCTTTGAAAGGTTGCTGTCTCGATACTGTACTAATTATCCTAAGCCGCTAAGAGAAAATATTGTTTAATCCAAGATGGCGGTAGCATGCAAGCAGACTCTCTAGGGGACCAAGTAGGAGTGGGACCTAGCCCCCCCCCCAGAGAAGACAAGACAGTGGTGATGAATTTAGCTTCAATTTGTCTTAATTCATGACTGGCATTAGAGAGAAATTTTCACATAATCCGCGCTAATCATTTCTAGACGCTTTTCTTTTTTTTTTTTAATGAAAACTGTGCTAACGCAGACGGCAACAATGAGTTTCAAGTTCTGTCAGTTTAACATTTATACGATAAAAACTGATTGTCATCTCTGTTTTCTTAGCCTCACGCCCAAGAATCTCCCGCTGCAATAATGACCCCCATATGCTTTATGATGTTTTTTTGACAAGTGATGTGCAATCGATGTGGAGCTGTGGTTTGTAGCTAACTTTAGAGCTGTGCAGTCAGGCGGACGATATGACCACAGAAATATGGAACCACACCTAAGCAACGCTAGATTCATTTAAAATAATAGAAAAATACCTTTCTTTTTTCATCACGAGCTTTGCCGTAAACCTCGAAGACATTTACATCCCATGGAATGCTTCATCTAGCTCGTTCATCATTGGTCCAATTTTGACATTTTGGTGTCTCGGCATGGGCCGGTTTTCGTCTGGGATATTTTCTGTCCTCTTTTCTCTGTCATGCCTCTTTTATATAAAGCTTCGTTTTACGGTTCTCCGCCTAAGCAAAGGGTATCAATTTCCTGGGCTTCTTTTTTGCTTTAATTAAATTTTGAGTGCTTTGACAAAACTCTCCGCACCAAATCAGAGTTGATGAGTACTACTTCTCTTGAACGCCGGTTTCTTAAAATGAAAATGTTACGTAAGACGCGTTGAATACAGCTTCCTTTTTTATTCCTTTCATTAATTAGAGACAAAGGCTCAAGAAGCAAACTTTTCAGGCGCTATCAGGTGCAAAATAAGGTTGCGGTTTTCAGTTAGTTTTCTTCAAAATGAAATGCTCTTGCGAGCGCCAATTATACGAATTATGAAGATTTAGATAATCTCGTCCAAGTTTGTCTCTCTAATGACACATTTTTATGATGTAATTATTCACAACGTGAGATCAAATTTTAAGAGGAAATCCACAAAGAGGGATTTCACTTTATCAGGCCTCTCAATCTTATCTATTCCGTGTCGGAAAGCAACGTTATTTCCGCACCTTTCGATTAAACAGAACTATTTTACTCTTAACTACCAGAAGTCTCCACCCTGGAAGTTTTCGATTAACAACAAGGGTTAACAGTATTGGCTATCAGATGAAAGATAACACAGTAATTGGTTACTAATACTTTTCAGGATCCCAGCAGGAAAAAAAATAACGATTTTAACACATCAAAGATGTGCTGAGAGCCACAATTGTCCAAGTGCTTAAAATTCCTACGGCGACAAATGTTTTAAGAAGCATTTTTTTTTTCAGGCAAGTCATATTTCTGAGTCCTCTGAAAAGTATGGTATGAAGATGCTAATTCCATAACGATTTGCCTCCAATGTCGGTATACATTAAAAGGTATCACTTGATTCCACGGTGTTGCAATGCATACTCAATGCATATTCCGGCTGCACAAAATTCATTCCAAAACACCGCAGAGTAATGTTTCAGTTTGGACTGCTAGTACACGAGATCTATCGTCAAACGGAATGGTTAGTTTCCTTCGAAAGAGTAAACTAATTCCTAATCTCGTGCTATTTGAATAAAAGAAACAACCATGAAAAATATAAGCAACTCCTCCTGCTAGAGAATCATTCCGTTATAAAAAATATACAAGACTCCTTATACGACACAGGTTCATATTTCTACGGTCAAGTTGCCATTCGTCCGGCCCTTCTGATTTGCTGGACACAAACCTGAGTCTTTTTAGTGCTTGAAATACTTCATTCTACGTCTCAATGTATTATTTTTAACAACTCTAATTTGGTGCGGACATTTTTGACCAAGGAATTAAATTTAATTCAGAGAAACAAAATCAAGTTTTCAATGGAAATGTTTCCTGTGGCAGCGAATCCTCCAGAAGTCGTGTATTTAAATTCTTTTGCCTTCAGCCAAGAATGATAGCGGTCTTACCAAAGACGACAAAGCTCTATTGACAGGAATTCTGCTGAAATGAAAAATGAATAAACATTCCAGGTATTAGAACGATATCAGTCACCCCTTTCGAAAACATGGTTCCGTCTCACCATTATTAGAAGTATCATGAACGTTATCCGTCTACAAGAGGACAAAATTTCTGAAAAATCATTCATGGTTAATGCTATTGTGCAACGTCTTTGTAGTTTTCATGGGTTTCGCTCAATTCCTAAGACAAAAAACCAGAAGTTAACGCTGGGAGTTGTCAAAACTGCTTTTAGTAAAAGATAGACAATAAAACTCACCTTATTCAAGAATAGCTTCCTTGAATAAGAGATCACGAACGAAGCAAAAAGAGCTGCTGAAATCCTGACATAACTTTTAAAAGTGCGTGCGAAGGAAGTGGCCGCGGACACATATGGCAAACAAAACTGATTTTGGTTGCCAAAAAGTTACACTTTCAAAGTACTTTGTTTTTCAAGTTGTTCTTTTCTTTCCACAAAGCGCCTTAGAGCTTCCTAAGTTTCACTCCTAGTGACAGTTGCATTTATCGGATAGGAATTTGGAAAACAAGACCGAGTATCGTCTGAGAGAGTCCACTGAATTCTTCCACCAAGCAGATCAAGAATTTGGTTCCGGTTCCTTACAAACCTATTTTTATTATTGTTTCAAAAGTTGTCCTCCCTGCAGTACTTTTGACTCACACTTTCCTTGCACTTTGCGACAAAACTGCATCCAGTTGTCGTCGGCGACATTTTAACACTTTAAGTAAGTGAAAATTAAACCCCGTTTAATTTGATCAAGGGTTAGGTTTATTAGCCTCAAAGGTTGCCAAATATTAAATTCGCCCCGAGTTCAACCTTCACAAATTTGTAAACTGTCAATGCCCAATGATTGCCCTGTTCAACACCCGGCCGTTAATAAAATGCTTCAGTCTCTTTAGATATAGCACGATGTCTCTAAGGTCAGATTGGCGTGCCAACAAACGTTGGATAATCCTGTTTCACAGAGCACTTGAGAAGATACCGGAACTATCACATAGTTGAGTTGGGCTTGATTAAATTAACTATGATCCTGTACAATTTAACTGCTGGATAATAGTATTAGTCCCATGCAAAACCAGCTCCGGTGAAGAAGAGATTGTGAAGCTTATGGAATTTACAAAATGATCGGGTTTGTGTTAAATCTTCGCAGATGCCATCCCAAGAACTGGGTGCGTTTTTCGACTTAAATTGTTCTTTACTGTAAATGGCTCTTCATGCGGGTGCTCTACTTATGATAAATGATTGAATAGAGCCGAAACCGATGATGGAATTGCACAAATTTCAGGCATCTTACGGAGCAACAGATAATTGCTTGTGATTTGAATAATTTGTAACTAAATCTGTCTTATAGGCGAGTTCTATTAACCTTTTTTTGTTAATAGAATGGGCTCGGCCTTTTCTACCCTGCCAGCAAATTAACGCTGAATATTGAATCTACCGATGCATAGCTAGCGGTCTACAAATGATTGAACAAAAAAGCTGATGACTGTGGAGAAAATAACCTTTTAACATCGCAAATTTCACAAAGAATTGCTATCAAGTGAGGCTACTTCATTGAATTCATACTTTTGCACTCAAAAAAATCATAAACTTCTTTTATTATATTGAAATATGATTTCGCTCGTTATCAAGGGCAAAAGTCTAAACAACCATAGATTACTAAGTTAAAAAAGCTTTTTAACAGTAGAGTTCAACTTTTGATTAAGATGCTGCCTTCGGTGAGCAAAGGCGCATCTCCTAATGCGGACAAAATGAACAAGAGGTGCCGCTGAACCGAAAACAGCCGATTACAACAGGCGTACGATACAGAAACGGAGAAATTATTGAAAACAATCTACTACAAGGTGCAAGACTTCCTACGAAAACAAGATAAACTGTTGCCGAGCCGAGGTAAAGAAGAGTTGTAAATTGACAGAGAGAAATGAAAGGTACCGGGCTTCGCTAAATTTTCTCAGGACAATTGTGACAAGAATGGCGGAGTAAGTTATGAAGTTTTAAGCTGGCGTGGTCGACATGCAAGCAAGTGGAACGTCCACGACAGCGAGAAGTGATCTGAAAATGTAACTTCGCGTTTCTGCGATCACCATCAATTATTCCCTAAGTCACTTGGCTTACACAAGGTGTTCTAATTATCCTGCAATTAAAGTCTTAAGAGCGCTTTGGAAATAACAAGAAAAAAAGTGATATTTTTTCGTTTAGCGCAATTATCGTTTCCTACACTGTAAATCAGGTCATTTCGCGCCGTGAATAGGAGAGATGTACAAAATGAAACCGTTCGAAAAAAGCAGAAGTTTTATTTTTCATTGGTCAGTAAGCGGCATTCTTGTCGTTGACGTGGTATCTCATGTTCTTTGCTGACACTGCTCGCCATAGTAAGTGTTCTCTCCATCGGCGAAAAGGGCAGCTTGAACGATTCACGTTTAAAAACTAGCATTTTGTTGTTAGAAAATAATCAATAGTTATTTCCTTTCACTCATGTTTTAAATAACTTACCAATTTCTCAAGGGACACGATTGCGAAATGTTATTTCTGAATCAATAAGACCTTGTCCTTGATCATAGTTTGAAAATGCAACGAAATCATTCTCCTAGTACCCATAAGACATCATATTGACAAACGACTTTTTCAAGCTATTTAAGACCTCAGTTTCACTAACACGGACAAATATGAAAGAACTACTAGCCGGTATCCGAGAATTAGGTGTTGGTATCTCGGGAGACCTCGGAAATGTTTCGTTACTCCCTGCTTTACCACACGACATTAGCAACAAAGCATTTAAACTGTTTTCCGCCACAATTGTTACCCTAGGCGCACAAAAGTTCGACTATTTCTTGACGAATACACAGGCAATGTAATTGTATTAATTCTCGATGAAATTAAATCGAAAAGTCAGATTATGCATCAATGAAATCAATACTTTTAAACGTGTTTTACTATAAGCTTAATACAGTAATCTGTCTGGGGCAAAGGTTTGGAGAAGTATGTTGATTCTGGGCAGATTTTGGAAGAGGTTATTAATTAGGGCAAAATCTTTTGCCAATGGCCTCTTTTTCTGCTTAAAGTTGAACTGAAATGTATGCTACATTGCCTAAAATACACCATAACTATTTTTTTTATTCTTTACTGGTTGTAATGGCGTTTACAGGGTAGATTTCCATGTCTATAGATGAATTTTGGTCAAAGGACACTGACTTTGAACGAGTGCAGCCCCCCCCACCCTTATTTTATCCAGTCGAATTCCATTGACACGGAATGCATTGTAGAAAATGGCACTCTAGCAAAGTTGCGTTAAAGTCGTAAACAAAGACTCTCGATCGAGTAAGCACATGTACCGCCGGCTGCGTCGATTTGTCTTCAAAGCATGCTTTGAAGGGAGCTAAAAGACCTGTTTGTAAGGAAACAATAATCACAATTCTTAAGAGATATGTCATAGATTCTAATCAAAGCAGCTGGGGTGGAGCAAACTACATCAAAAGGGCACTTACATCGTTGCTGGAGGCATTCTTTAAACATTAAGAGTTCTGAAGGGCGGAAACCAAAGAGAGAAGGCTTTGTAAACTCTGGTATGAATTCACGCTGACAAAATTGTTAAAAAACAAATTACAATTAAAAAATAATCTATCATGCTTGACGTATGGTAGCATTTCAGAGAGAACTAAGTTTTGAATCCACTTCAAGCCACTCTAATAAATATAGAGGCTGGGTCGCTAGATTCTGAGCTTATCAACCTACAGAGACAGGCTTTCCTTGCGTAAACATTTTGTCAAGAGAAATTTGTTTTCTGGCTGTTTGCCCGCAAGTAGGCAAGGCCAAAATAAGATAAGTTCTGCATGAGTGAAACTACGGCAAAGAGCTGTACAACACACTTGAACTTCACCCAAGGCGTACAGTTAGTGGGCTCCGAGTATCCCCTTTTCCGGATTAGACATGAACTTCTTATCTGCCTCCTTATTGCGATCGTCATCGCTTGAATTAAAATCTTACAGCACATGAAAGAATGCAACTTCCAGTGTTTTCCTGCCACCAAAATCCCCTGGAAAAACGATAACCTTTGATCTCAAAAAACACAAATTCACACGCTCACGCAAATCAATAAATCGACCAGTCGAGAAACACGTTGGTATTCGCTGTTAGAAAAATTCTCACTAATCGACGATACTGGATTGAAATGGTAAAATCAAGATATTGCAAATCACTTAAGAAATGTTCTTTAATCGGTATCAGACTAGGTTTGATCATATGCGGTGAAACAAAAACTTGAAATGCCAGAGGTTTGCTTTATTTGCACGAAAATAACATATGAGGTCTCGTTATTTCCCAAATATGAAACCGATTGTCTATATGTCTGTGCACAAGTAAGAGAATTGGCATGCCCAATTCCATTCACGTTTTAAGGCTTACTATCATTCAGGCGCCATTGAGTTCCACTGAGTTCAAGCAGTGGTTGGCCTAAATATGTAGTGATTTCAGATTAAACGTTGTTTTGTAAAAAGATGAGTAGTATTACCGCGATTATTTTGAGCTTTCCAAACGGAACAGTGTGGAATATCGATATCAACTGATTTACGCGATTTACAACTCAGTTCAGTGCTTTCCTCGAGATTACAATATCAAATCAATCACGGAATTTTGCCTTAAGAAGACATATTGCCAGTGACACAAGTGAGGTCAGCGCCTCGTAAAGGCAAAATTGTACGCGCATCGCTAGTAATTTTTCCTCTTTAAATACAGTCTACAACAAACTCCACACAATTTAACACACATGATTCAGCACTGCTTCAAAGCTTTCCTAGACAGAGAGGTCCTTGAAAAACGAAACGTAAAACCTAAATCTGAAAGAATAAACACTCAACTACCAAATTTCATTTTGTGCCAAACAACAGCGGAAATTATTCGCGCAAAGGGGTGTGTCCTCGCTGGTCGCCATCTCGCATATTATGTTATATTGAGCTGCCATGCAGCGACCTCAATATTTGGATTTTCGCCAAATCAAAAGAACAATAAAAAAGTATAAACGTCAGCCTTAAAGGGCCACTTAAATGCGTAAGCCGCAAAGATACACTTAAGTTTTAACCGCGAACAAGCACCAGACAGGACAGTCGTCTTGCCTTCACGAATGGTCGGCCATCTCAATTCGGCCTAGATCCAAAACAGCCTCTCAATCGATTTCCAAGCATTTCGAGTGTCAAACACAAAGGAGCTTCCCTGCAATACGTAAAGCTGGCATGTTTCAGTTTCAAATAGCCGTCTAAAATGTCAAATTCTTAGAGTCTGAGCCACATCTAACAGAAACACGAAAATATGCTACATCAAAACGAGCTAATAGAGATCAAATTACCAGCATGATAGCAAGATGACGTTTCGAGCCCTGGCCCTTCCTAAGAGCATATAGAAAGCGCCGAAATTGTGATTCAACTCGCCGTCATTTGGAATTGTTCCCAAGGTCCAAGTACTCGGCTGTACTCCAATGCAAACAGCGGCAGCTCACACATATCACATTTGCCGGCCGATGCTACGTATGGTGTATGAAATGTGACTGTTTTTCCGGCGTCAGGCGGCAAACTTGATATTGGTCGAAACGCAAGCTCTATGCGTAATTATTGAGTTACTTTCCAAAAAGAACAAAATAGCTTGTTATGGTCGGTTGCGTGAAAAGTTAAAACCAAGACAGACTCTTCCGCTACAATAATTTTTCCTCCAATGTCAAAAATAAAACAATTGTTGATTGGCTGTTACATAAGAATCAGATAGAAAAATGGCCAAAGTTTGTCTGAGATCGACCTAGGAATGCAAATGAGTTAAATAATAACCTCAAGAAAACTTTGCATTATAATTTTCAAAGCAAAAATCGGACAGACGATCAAAATCGAGCCCTTCACTGCCCTAACCAATCATATGTAACCACGAAGTCCATATTAGCGGCAATCAAAGAGCGGGTTAACAGGTAAAGATCGAAAACAAACATGGACGAGATGGCGCAAATGACTTTAATTCAAATGTGTTTTGATAAGATCTTGACAATCCTTTCAGTACAATTAACTTGAAATCCCGGTTGACATGAAACATATAGTAAAAGGCTTATGCTCCCGCATTTCAACTGTAAAATAACATTCGGCTTTTATTACAAGAATTTGTTCCGAATTTGTAACCTCATTAATCTAGGCATGGCCTGAGAGAGGTATTCTTTTATGTTGATATTTAAAAACCAATTAATGACTGACAAATGAATAATAAAGCAGTTGGGTCTTACTTTTATCGAACAAATCCCGAAAAACAAAATCTTGAAAAGCACCAAGGACTTGTACGGGCAGTTCTTCTTGTGATTACGCCAGCATTATTTTCGTTTGAAGTCAGAGGCATTTGGCAAAAAAAAATAGAAAGTAAATTGTACTAGTCGAAAAATGTAAACAACGAACCGTTTGACAAATAGTGCAACTCGGCAATTCGACAAACAGCCGGATATCATAGCAAAATTACAACTTCCCTGGTCGGCTGTTGTAGCCTTTCCAGCAATTAGCGTTGGAGTAGACAATGGTTTTTGCGTGCGGACCAAATATGGACAATTCCCTATTTGGAGAAAATATTTGATTTTGGACGAGTGAACGCTGAGCGAAAGCTTTAGAATTACGGTTGACATTATCTTTTATCTCCTTGCAAACTATCACAAGCTCATCTGGAAGACCAATAACCTCAAGTGCTTGTCGAGTGCGTGATTAATTAAAGAAAACCCGACGAGGTGTAATTCATATTGCTCAGGACTGAAGCATCAGTTTTCAATACCTTCAGCTAACATTTCCTCATTATCTTGTATCGCAATAAGTTAAAATGAGAAAAAAGCCTTAAAGGTTTTCTTTAAAATGATCTTAATTTGTATTTTCCCACGAAAAGACTTTGTATCAACAGGAAAAAAGACAATCATGTATGTTTATCTATTTATACTCTTTTCCAAGCTATCTAAATCAACAATAAAAATATCTCATGTCTTCATTTGAAAAATAAAGAGTCGCAAAAATTTAACGAAAATCAATTCCTCGTGTTCTGACAATGCCTAGCAACAACGGCCACCATAGCAACAACAGCAACACCTACGACCATTGCCGAAGCTATTACGACGATTACGACCGACGATACTACAACAGCGTTGTCGGAAGTATCCAGTTGGACGACTTTCTCGCATTTAGTGTTGTTACCAGCGGTGGACACTGCTGTGATGTTATGGGCTGCCAAGGTCTTATTAGTCGGTTTTTCGATGTCTTCGTCTTCGTCGACGTAATCGGTGATCTCTCCGATGCCAGGTTCGCTGGGTATATGAACGGTGCCGATTTCCGATTTGCTGTCGGCGCTTTCAGAGGAGCTCTTGTCCTTGGATTTCTTTTTGTGATCTTTAGTTTTCTTGGATTTGGGAACGTGCAGGGTGATTGTGTTGCCTTCCACATGCGACGATATGGAACCCGACTCCTCGGTCTCCGTGCCAACAACGAGATAACGGCGCCCATCAATGGTGATATTACCAATAAATTTATGAACCCTAGCTTTCTTCGATCCTTTGGTTGGTTTCATCTTGGCAACAATGTGCTCTCTTCCTTTGCCCTTGATATCGTTAGGCTTGGGTAAAATCTTTTGATCCCCTAACTTGCCAAACACGGAGATGCCCTGTGGCAGGCCGTTCAGTCCTACACCCATTCCCGAGCCCACGTCATGACTGGTCAGTAATTTGCTAGTTGCTATTGGCCCTCGTTTATGTGAGTCCTTGCTGTGCTTGTTGTGAGCTTCGTCGATAATATCGAAGATCTTCGGAATCTCCCGACCGCCGCTGCCGCCAGCGGCGTACGCATTCGGCACTGCCGCCTCATCGATAATATCGAGAATCTCTGGCAACGTTTCGTGCGTGTGTGAAACATAACTAGCTGGCTTGTCAGTCATTTTCACCGAAGGTTTGTCTGTTGGCAGCTGGGACACCTCTTCCACGCGACTAGACGCAAGTTGCTTGGTGAAACCGTGTTGTCGAATGACGCTTTCCACGTCTTTGGGCACCAGTGATTCCTGGGATGGCCATGCATGCACTGCGACCATCTTCTGGGTGGGACGTGAGGTGATAGGGTTCACATACTTCGCAGACTGAGCTACAATCTGTTCCACTTCCTTCACCGTGTCAGAAATGAACGAAGCACCAGCTGCAGAGGGTTCGGTGGTAGGAACAAACCCCGCAACTTGATGCTGGAAGAAACCTTTCAGGTAACCGGTAGGGTGAAAAAGTTTGGGTCTCTGTGCGGAATAATCCAGTTTCTTTTCAGACGCAATCGCCGGTGGTATGGACGGAGGAAATGGGGCAAGAGTGTTTACAGGAGCTACAGTGGCAGTGGTGGCTGGGGATGCTGTGCTTGCCGTAGTGATTGGTGTTGCTGTGGTCGGTGTAGTGGCTGTTGAAGCTGTCGTTGCCATGGTTGCAATAGGCTGTGCGTCTGCGAGTTTATCATGATTATGATCCCGGAAATTGATGATAATATCTTCGACATCCGAACGCAAGCCGAGCGGGTTTTGATTACCGTTGCTATTAGGTGCAAGCCCTTGATATTTCATGAACTGGTTAAGTCGGTTTTGGCTTGGAAGACTGGAAGCTGGTTTTGGTGAATCGTAATAAGAATTAGGATAAACATAATCGCTCATTGTCTGATCAATATCGAGTTTTTCCCTCCACGGTGACCAGACCCCCCCATGCCGATCAGGACTCGCACTTTCATCCGCTTGAGGGTACATCGCAGGCGCGGATCTGCGGTAATAAAACTTCAGCCTTTCCACCATGACTTTCAAAGTGTTGGGCATGAAATCTGCCAGATTATGATACTCGCACGGATCCCACTTGATATTGAACAAGCAAGGTTTTTTCTCTGGGTTACAAATAGGTGCTTTCGTGTACAGCAGTGGATGAGGGTGTTTCACAGTGCAGTCCACAGAGGCTTGCTTCAATAACCTCGGCTTCGTAACCTGGTCTAGCTCGTGCAGGCTTTCAGGCCTGGGGTACCAATCGCTATAGAAACTGCGATTTTGATGTACGATCATTTTGTAGTCCCCAATCCTGAGAGCTGCCTTCTTCTCTTTCAAAGAATCTAGGCCGTGTAAGACCTCGTATCGTGGAGACAGGGCGTCGTTGGAAATCGTATCCCAGACGTTGAAGCCATCAATAGGGCCCAAACTTTTCACATCCCCTCCAGCCAGGGAGTAGAAAGTTGGGAGCCAGTCAGAGGCGTGAAGTAGAGCGGTTGAAACTCGACCTGGGAAGGAATTAAAAAATCGGTCACAAGACAATTGCAAGCTTAAATGCAACTCATTTTGCACGCGACTCGTTTGCTTTCATTCTCACAGAGAAAAGAAAAAAGAAACCCTGCTATCAAGGAGCTGTTAGTCAAGGGGCGATTAAGATTGCGACAACAGCTGTCCGATTTACATGCAAGCCGACTTCAAAAAGCGGTACAGAGTGTCCCCTCGCCCTTGTCGATAACGTCCCCATCATTTCTGGCGAGAAATGCGTACAAGTGAAGTGACCTCCTAAATCTACTCCCCAAAAAGTCAAAAATAGTAACCCCAATCCTAACCTATTCTTGAGTTTCACTCACGTAATGAGACGGCCATGTGGGTGTACAAAACAATGGCGAAATGTCGCGCAAGTTTTGCATAATAATAGAATTCCCAAAGACTTTTTTCGTTATTGTTCTGCACACCAACATGGCCGCCGTGACGTCACGCGAAAAATGATAATAAATAACCCCTTGACCTTAAGTCAAAAACATGTGGTTAAGGCGTAGAATTAACAGGACACTTGGTGTCTCCCAGTCTCCTGAAAATATCGACTTCCCCCGTTTTTACGAACAGCGTTGAATAAGGTAAGAGGGCACCGCCTACTCTAGGCTACGCAACAAGGAAAATAGAAGGAAAGTAAAGAAATCATAGATGTAGACAACCTCAATCTTACCTCTTTTCTTGAGAAGAGGGCTGTGGACAAATCCAACGCCACGCACTCCACCCTCCCACAAAGTATTTTTAGCACCACGAAGGGGATAATTTGAGCCCGCACTTGAGTCTAATCCACCAGCGGCGCCTCCGTTATCGGTGGTGAATATTATGATGGAATTATCATAAAGTCCTTTCCGCTTTAAGGTTGTTACTATTTGCCGCACTGATTCGTCCAGGGCAGAAACCATTCCTGGAACAAAGAAAAATTCGATCGGTTCTAAACTGTTTTAATTATTGATTATCCTTTTTTCCAGTGAAAGAAGCAAATGGGACCATATTTTCGGTCTTAATGCTAAATTCCACAGTTTACATCTGTTGCAATAAGTTGAAAAAACACACCAGCAAAAGTTCTTCTCTTTTCGTCTGCGATGTAACCGAGCCTGTCGAGATACTTTTGAGGGGCCTGGAGCGGTTGGTTCCCATTCCCAACATGCACTGCTTGCTGTGCAAAATACAGGAACAATGGTTTGGAGCTGTCGTGTCCGTTGATAACCTTGTCGGCTTCGCGAGTAAACAGCTCTGTGCCGTAGGTGCCAGTCTCATTGTACACCGCCTGATGAAAGAAGATGAAAGGGTAGTTCTAAAATAAAAGTGACAACACCAAGGCATCGTACTTAACAGCGACACAAGGATCCAAACCACACTCGCAAACAAAAGCTTCGTATGATTTAGAGGAAACATATCTAAACTTAGCTTCTCTTTAGGACGCCATCTTGAAAATTACCACCACGCAAATGTACTGGCACTAGATTTGTATTGGCCGGAACACAATAGATCTTTCGCGCTATTAAGATTGAGTTAACGTTTTCAAATTCTCACTACGACCATGGGCGACATAATCACAGTCATAAGAAAATGATCTATCAATTTTTTATGACCATGACGAACTCCGACGGTAGAACCTGATACCTTCCGATTAATAGTTCGGTAGTTCCCTCGGGGAAACTCGGCAAAAAATCAGAGTCTTCTGAACTAGGAGTCGAACCCATTCCTCCAGCTCAGATTGCGGTTTGGCATGCTCAACCACTAAGCTATAGATAACAAGTGAGAGAAAGGCTACAAAATCATTTGGCGATGACATACTCACAGATAAATCTCTCCTCAAGTCAAGACCATAACTTCCGTCATAAGTCACGTGATTAAAGTAATCCTGACCGGAAGTCCAAAAGCCATAGAAAGAATCAAATCCCCTGTAGGTGGGGGTGAATTCCTTGGCGAAAAATCCCAACTGCCACTGTGAGCGTAGAGAACAAACAAGATTAGGTTTAAAGTCATTTAAAAGCAGGTCACGTCAGTGATAATTTCAGCTATTGGTAGTAATGTAGTCAGCTTGCGACTATAACTGGGTGGTTATAAACACTATTTTTTCAGTTACTGTTTTTCATCAGGAGCCGATGATTAGGGGCATACAAGTGCACTATATTCCTGTCACGACGTTTTCACGGTTAGCGCTAACCATGCTTCGAGCAAGCGGCTCCAGGTGGAAAAAGCCAGTAGCTTTTGAAATGTTGGATGAAAAATTTTTTGTATTCCTTTGAATGTTTGATCAGCCTTGCTATTTTCATTTTCTTTTCATTAAGAGTAGTTTCGTCTCAGGAATAAAAATTCGTCTCAGTACAGGCCAAAATGGCTCATGCAGCCTTTTCGACCGAAAGCTGCGAGGAAACTAAGCTAAACGTGACAGACGAGTAGAACGTTGTTCTGCTTGATACTTAGAGCACATGCAGGCTAAATACACGCGTCGCGCGAGACTCGGAGGACACACGACACGTGGGGAGCACGTGTGTCGCGTGTCCTCTAAGTCTCGGGCGACGCCTGTATTTCGTTAGGCTCGATTTCTGCCGCTCTCTCGGTTCCGCGTGCCTCCCTGAGAAGAGACGGCTGGACGCGTGACCAGCCGATCGTGTCTGTGACGTAATTTAATTTATTCATGTTACTAGCTTTTCTAATGCCTTCCGTTGCAAGTCTTTCAAATTTTCCACTTTGAAACGGTCTAGAACACGATCACAAGCCGAGTCGAACAGTGCCTTCGCATCCGCCATCTTGAAATTTATTCTGATCTGCCTGCTCGATCTGGGCAGGCAAGCTTCTGATTGGTGGAAATCAACAATGTCTCGTTCACGCGTCCAGCCGTCTTTTCGGGGATGAGCGCAGGCTCATTTCCCGAAACAGCGGCTGGTACTCGAGCGTAGTATTTCGTCTCCTCTCGCAATTCTTTGACAAGATAACAACCTAAAGAAAATGTAAATGCGCCGCAGGATTACAACTTAACACGGTTTGTACATACTTAACTTGCAATTCGAAACGCCTACCTTTCCTACGGCATGCGTTGAATACCCCAATTGCCGCAAGTATTGGGGCAGTAACTTTTCTGTGAGCGGCACGCCAAGGGGCTGTTTATTATGAATTGTGTCGTGTTGAAGTCCTAAAAGAGAATCAGTGGTCGTAAATTCGACTTCGGACGGACCATCACCCATGGTCGAAAAACAACTGAGGAGAAAGTGCTGCCTCTGCAATTACACCCGCATATGGTTAGAATTTCAAGTCGTCTCGGATAAGGACTATAAACCGTAGGCTCCGTCTCACTAATACCTTTCATGTTTATAAGTTCAATGTGGGACTTTAAAGAACCCACACACTATTCGAGAAGAGTAGGGTATGAAGTTCCTGGTGTTGGGGTTGCACTTTGTGAGTGTATGGGCGAGTACAGGGAAGTGATATACCGCGCATGAGACATAGAGTCTCATTCGTATATCACCTTGCATTTCTGTGCAAAACTGGACAAAAACCGGTCAAGCTTTAGAGTGCCTCAGGGAGACTCGGTTGAGCAAACGCACTATGGAGAATCTGAATGTGACTCCTCCCTTCTCGGGCTTTTGAGGGCCATTTGGAACAAATAAACTCAACAGGTTAAGAATCTCAATCGTCACGAGGCAGACCAGTTGGTTATGTATAAGCGGGCAAGTTCCAAACACTGACAAATCTCGCTGAAATTGTGCAGTTTCCACTAACGAATCTAGAGCTACAAAAATTGTATTGAGTTGAGGCGACGAAAGTCGCATGTGCAAACGGAAAGAGAGAATGTGATAGTTCAGATTTGTTGATAATTGTAAACGACAAGAACAAATATTACCTAAATTGAGGGCATATTTTCCTGTCATGAAAGCCGCTCTCGACGGAGTGTCCATTGGTGACACGTAATAATTATTGAGAATTACTCCCGAGTTTGCCAAACCATCCAATGTCGGCGTGGGGATTTGGGGCGAGCCGTGAAAACTGACGTCATCCCAACCCTAAAATTACGAAAGTATTTCATGAACAAAACCATAATAAAACTGAGTTTTTTTCATGACGACTTTATCGAGCCTGTCTTAAGTTAACGCACACAATAAGGCAAAATATAAAGGAAAATACAGGAGGCTGGTCAGCCAACCAATAACGACACTTACTAAATCATCAGCAACGATCATAATAATGTGCGGTTTCCCTGCATATTGAGCGTTCTGTGCATTTCCCCAAGAAATCGAACAGAGCAGAACACATATTCTTAGGACCAGTGATCTAGGGCTACGGCGAAGAAAAGCCACGTAATCTGAAATGTAGAAATTAACTAGTTACAATGACAATTGAGAGAGATGATTCTTCAGCGTTCACACTCCTTCCATCCTTAGGGGTTAAAAGGGGATCAACTGTTACCATCTCACTCTTAAGGAAATTACAAGAACCAAAGAGTTCTTGTTTTGAAATGTTCAGCAAGTGTTACAATAATTTGTCTCAGGCTGAATTTACATGTCACGTTAGGTTTTTCATTCCTTGGCAAAATAAGAAATTGAAACAAAGACAACGTGGATGTTATAAAAAGCATTGCTTTCACTTGAACTGTTTTCAGCCACTATCTCAAATACAGGTATCACGTAATGGACTCAAAAAGGGAGCTCAAAATCCGCTGCAGTTTGACCAGTAAGAATAACCACCATAACTAAGTGACTCAGCACTTGGAAGCTTTCTAGGAAATCGGAGAATAATTTCAGTTAAATTTTTTCTTAATTGACGGAATCTCCTACAGTCCTCCGGGTATTCTATGAAAAGAAAAACCTGTAACAGTGCTAAGAGAAAAACTGTTACCTCCAACCACATAAAGAGGTCATCAATGGCAGGTACCATGAGAAAGAAATGCGAGCTACGATCAACAGGATAACAGATGCGAGAATTGTGTGAAATGCTCGAAAATAATCATCAAAAATTGTGCTCGCTTGTTTTGGTTTTTTTTATGATAATGACTTTCACCAAAACCGACGAAGACTCGTTTAAACGCGTCAAGAGAAAAAGGACTGAATGTGAAGTTTGAAAGTTCAATAAACGTTCAGTCTTACACAAGGTTCGTGAGATTTTATACGTGGAAGATCTTCTACTGGGAAGTTTTTCTGATGCGTTATGCCGACATTTTAGAACTAATTACTCCTCCCGAAATATATATACTCTTGTAAGATTCTTGTCATTCTTTGTCGTTTTCAAAAACTTTCAAAACAGAAAAACGACAGACGAGAAATGAATGGAAAACAATTTATAATTTGAATGAGGTGGTAAGCAATAATTTTAATTCCGAGAATTCTATGGGAAAGAAAGGGCTGAAAGTTCAATGAAGCAAATTTTTCGGTAAAAACAAAATAAGGCAGTTTGTGACAATGAGATGATTTAAAAGGAATATGATTGGAAAGCCACTTTGCTTGAAACTCATGTCTAATGCACTTGTGAGAAATATTTACCAAATCACCGAGTAATGTTCAGTTGCTTGATTGATTTGCAGTTAATACTTATCAGTGTGGGATACTCCTTTTTCTGTATGTTTCGACTTTACTTAAGACCAAGCACTCTTTTAAACTCCTCTCAAGACAGTATTCTGTCATCTCTCGCTCTCAAACTGGGAAATTTCATTTTAAGAAAAGCGAAAGTCAACCTAAATACACGGAAACTAAAATGCACCGTGGATATTTCTGTTGAAGCGAATCCTTGCAATTCCGATTCCGGAGTTAACCTACCATTCCACTTTTCGTTAGTTCTTTTGTGATCTCGATGACTTTTGTTCATGACTTATTTATGAGTAATCTTTGCTTTATTTTGTCAGCGAGTCTTATCCTTAATTAACGCCATAAAGGTGCTTCGAATCGTAAAAAATTCTTGTCATCTCTCAACTCAACCAAATAATAAAAATTGATTTTGCTTTGAAATTTCCCAAAGTGAAACCTTGACAACAACTGAATAATCATTTTCGTCAAGTCGAAAGAAAAGTTACTTTTCGAAAAATATTGTTCTCAGCTCTCGTCAAATAACACTCCACTGCCTCTTTCAATTTCTTTACGAACAGAAAACAAATTCAAATGCTAACATAATGAGAATCCGAACGATTACAAATTAACTTGACTTTTACGTGCGTCATAATAGGCCATAAACGTAAGTATCTTACCTGGTGAAGACATCCTGATATTTCTTTATCCCTTGATCCTTAGAACACTTCGCAGCGTGAAACTAACATGGTCCATTCCTTAGAAAATCGACTCAAATGTTCTGGCACGGCTAATGCGCCATTTTGAAGCAGAAATAATGGTTTTTGATAGCTGCGTTCAAAACAGCCACAGTGAAAAGACCTTAGTGTCTGCTTGAGTTTACAAATGCCAACAAACCTTATTTCCTAATTGGCTCTGGATCAACAGGTTGCACCCGCTCATGAAACTCCCGCTAAATTATTGAAGGCGCGAAAACGACCACACGAGAATCAAATTCATTTGCATTCGCAAGTCAAGCGTAGAAACAACGGATGAAGTGCAGCGAAACGTAGCTTATCATTGATGACAATCCCTTTCCCACAAGTTACAATAAAACAGATTGAACTCAAATGACGAGTAGGAGAGAACTGTCGCTGATTTCACAGTCGACAATAGGTCTTATGAACAAAAACAAAAGCATTGTAAGGGAGTTTTCCACTTGAACTATTTTAGTTTGTTAGCAGATTTAGAAGCCTTTTCGATCTTTTCTGTCGAAAGACAACAGATAAGACCACCTCTTAGAACTCTCACATATTTTTTTTTCTCCCAAATAAAGGGAAGAACCGTTCTGAAACAATAAGGAAAAAGTCTCATTTGGAAAAGAAATTCTATTGCACTGGATAAATCAAAGACCTCCACAGTCGATTGAATCTTTCTACTTATTGCGAAGAAATTTCACTCACTGGGAACGGAGGTTAATTAGCTGTCGTATGAAGGAAAAGTTTAATTTACTAGTGCCGGAACAGAAAACATCAAAATTCAGTCGGGCTTCCTTTAGTTCAAAATTTGCCCTGATTTGGCCTTGTCGGCTATCCCCGGGGCAAAAAAATTCCGAGGGCGTGTTCAAAACCATACTCGTGTAACCTTTTATTAACTTTTCCTTCAGGCTTGAATGTGGTGTTCCGGATGATACAAATAATATAACAGATTCAGTCGAAAAATTCATAACAAACCATTTAAGGAAAATGTTGCACAATGATACATTCTTTCCAATGCCAGGTACTGGCTAAAACTCTCAGTCGGCGAAAGCGGGGAATGTAGGCGACAATGTCAACTAAAACATCGCTATCAGATATTAATTTTCGCTAGAGATGGGGAACGTAATTGGTCATAATTCCATCCCGGATACTTTCCCGCTACAACAAGCACTGCCTTGAAGCACGGATGGATAACAAAAGATTTACCGTTGTGGGTTAACGTTCTCGACCAAACTTGGTCTCATGATGCCTTTGCGGTAAAGAAATGCATGCACGACGATTTGAGACGTTACTGAGAAGTCTCGGGATTTGAAGAATCGGGCTGCGAACAACTGGGCCCTGGGATTTCATTACTTAGCAGTACACTGACAATTACAAAAGAACTTGAAGATACTTAACACCTCAATATAAATAAAACAACTCAAATATTCCTTCTTTAAATTGGAGGAAGGTAGACAATATCACTGTGCTTTTTCGTAGGATGAGGATAAGTGAAAAAGCAGTGCTTTTTACGTCTCGAGGTTTCATCCGAAGATAAACTTGGCAATGAAAAACGAACTCGAGTGCGTTCAAATTCTTCTTTCCTTTTTCTGGTTGCCATCATTTTGATTAAGCGTCTCTGAAACTGTCTATTTGTCGCTCCTGTTAGCACCGTTTGAGCATAGCGCCCAAGAGTCGGATATTCTTCGCAAACTTTTCGTTCAGCATCGACAATCCGATGAAATTCCTGCTCAAACTCGCGATGCAACATGTCCAAGGTTTTTTCAAGGCTGGATTCGAGAGTTGAGTTAACAGCTTTGGCATATCGAATAGCATTGACCACTTTCTTGTGAGGGCTTGTAGACAAGATACACTCTTCGCGTTTCATGCGTTCCTCCATTATGTCCATAAGAGAACTGTATTTCAACGCTAACCGTTCCTTATTCCGAGGCCCGAACGAGTCCGAAAACGACTCACACTCGAAACCTTCACTCCACCATTCATCTCGAATACTCGCAAGGCCGCCTTGAGGAAACTGACGGAATTTGGTGCCTTTCATGAACAATTTCCCAGTTATTCTACCTTTTAGTCGCGGCGCAATTTGTAAGCAGTAAATTCGAACTGAGTCACTTCCTTTCAACGCCCCTGTGTGACAACATATGCGCTCGCTTGTTTTCTTTCACGAAGAAATTATCACTCAAAAGACACGAGAGAGACCAATATTATCGTGCAATTACACACAGAGATTTGAAATGCAATTTATTTTCCAGACATTTCTAAGTGAAACATTTGCATACGAGAAAAACCTGTTAACATTATGCTCGTTTGAAACAAACCCCACAAAAGTGGCCATCTTTCAGTAAGCGAAAAATTCTAGTGACTTTATACAATCTATTACCGTAAGGTAAAATTCAGAATATTAATTTTGGACCCCTTTTTTGATATTTCCAAGTGAAAAAAAAAAAAAACAGCCACACTAAAATTTAAGTCGTTTGTCTACGTCAGTTTTTAAAAGCGAAATTTCCGGCACAGTTGGTTAATTTTGTGAAAATCTTCTAACAATTTCCACCCTAATTAAATTCTAATATTGATCTATGGACGTTGTCATCACGACGAAATTAAAAGAAAAAAGGCAAGGAGGAAAGAATTAAAACCCATAATGTCAATTCCGCGTTCTAAAAACAAACAGCACAGCCAGAGAAATATGATTGCGTCCCAGTTTGTTGGTCAAACGTGCCGTAATGCTGTAAACAATATCTAGCCGATCTTTTGTAAAAACGGAAAGATAATACAACGAGATTGTTTATCAGATTCCAGGTTGTTTCCACAATTACAGCTGAGATTTGACATCTTTCCCATGCATTTCAAAATGACTTATTTGGCTCTCTTGCAAAACGATTCTCTACGACACCACCAGTGACCAGTTCCCACGCGAAGAATCCCCCACAAGGCTTTTAGAGTCGGTAAGAAAGTCCCCATAACGCGGAGCGAGTAGTAGCCCAGGTTTGTTCGCGCGTGAATCACCGGGAGTTGTAATCATATCCCTTTGCCGTGTTGTTTTCTATTGGTTTGGTTGTTGGATCTAAGCCATGTAGCTTCATTCGTGTGGCGATATCACACAAATAATCTAAACACTCGCACCTGGCAACACCAAAAACCTTTCATTAAAACCTGAAACCTCCCACTGAAATCCGTCATAACGAATATTGTAAAAGCAATTAAAATTTTTCCATGGTTTACTTGTTCAATGAACCCACGCGGGATGTTTAGGAGCCCACGAAAACAGGCTTGTAAATCACGTGCGTAGTTTCATGAAAAAGCCATTGCCGCTCCTGGGAAATTCTCGTACAAATGAGATTTTTCCATATAGCAGTAACAAAAAAAGAGAAATTTCCGAACCCTCCCGACAGACGTTGAACCTATAACCTTTACAATATTACTTCAAGCAGCTTCACCATTGAACTTTTGGAGGCTTGGATGAGCAAGGTCGTTAGACAAGCTCTGGTGGCAATTGTCCTGCTAGACTCTAAGGGCAGAAATTCCGGCAAAACTGTCTCTCTCAAGTATATATCAAAGTAAGTGGTTACTACTGACTCTGTATAATCAATGTATAGATGCAAGTTTTCGATGCTGGCTTGGGGAATCTCGGAAAAAAATCGGAGTAATCCGATGCTCTAGCACGGAGACTCTAAGGAGCTGTGGTGACTCGGGAAAGTCTGAAATACTCCGAGTAGGACTCGAATCTACGACTGATCTCCCGATAACTATTTCGGATGGTCCACTACTGAGCGATTGGATATTCGTGGGAGTAACGCCATTAAACTAGATTCAGACGAGGAATTTTCGCTGCAAGAACTGACATCGTCGAAATGATTTGATTCTCGCTGATGTTCTTCCACAAGCAGTGACGATAGAGTTAAACCTCGGTAGATTCATGTCGAGAAAAAAAGTTCCGAGGTAGAGTCGGGGCATGTGACATTTGGTGATATTTGTGATTTGTTACTCTTGCGATTGCCTACATTTCTGAACATGGGTGGAAATCTGTCATGCCATGCTTATCGGCTTGAAATAGTCAAAATGTGTGCGATTTAGCAAGACAATATTGTCTTCGTGGACATCAACTCTATTAATCCTTGCTTTGACATGAATAAATGCCAAACCCCAAAACCTGTCTTTGGCAGCTGTATGCAAATAAATATCCACAGTTTGGAAACAACTGAGCGATTGGAGAAGGTTTGAAACCAGAGAAGAGTTCAATATTTAAATACGCTCTGATGATGAGCTAAGACTCGAAACGTCGGTCCTTCAGTCACTGAACAATGATAATTCGACAAAAATCACTCGTTTCAAATAAATTTCGACTTGAGGCGCCAAAAAGGTAATTTAGCGAAAGCTTTAGTAAATGTTAAGTTTAACTCGGTCGATACGACTCAGCAGTTAGGCGAAACGACCTTGAAGCCAGAAGCAATAACACAAAACAACACAGTCGACAATACTCAAAATTTCACAGCTCTGATTTGTCGATTGTCCGCTTTGCTCTAATCCAGGTTTCAAAGTTCACAGTAATGCAAGGGCCAGTTGACAATGATGTCTTGAGACCAATAAGATATATCATCGCCTTAAAGACACCGACTACGTAGCGAGTTATTAGAAATTTCCAGAGCGTTCGCCGTCATGTCTTAGTTGCAACTTCGGGCTCTGCAATTTTTTTTCGCAGTGGTATTTCGACTTTTATTAACTCTTTTGATTAAAACCTTGTGGTCTTACTTCACCACCGCTGTTTCATTTGAAACTAACCTCTTCATAACTGTTGGATGTACACGTCAAACTGAGAACTTCAATACCAACTCAGAATTGTATTCTGATTTGTTCTTAATTAACACTACAGTGCTGGAAATAATTTTTCTTTATTCAAAGGACATATATCCTTTCAAGTCTTCCCTTTGATCGGCCATTTTTCAAATGAAACCGGACATAATTCATTGACTGACAACACCTTGAGGAAGATAACAAATGATGTGCTGGTGAGATCTTCGGGAATGGTGTCCGATCATAATGTGAAATTGTCCGGATAATTTCGAAATTTGCTCGGAAAATGTCCGGTGACCGACTATTATTTCCAGCACTGCACGGTCAACTGAATGTTGAAAATAACGGCGGGGTATTCAGAAGTGACTAACATCCATTCGTTTAGTTCCGCCTTTTTCTGGTCACTCAATACACACCTGCCAAACATTTTAGTCTCCGTACTCACATAGTTTTGGCTTTCTGCCAAGTGTCGCCCCATACGTAAACACCATGTCGGCGGACAAGAACAGCGCAGGAGTCTGGATACTCTTGCATAGCTTTTGCCATACTCTCCTTGAATGAAAAGTGAACAGAAACGGGAGAAATTTAACACTGGCTTTCAACTAGAGCCCATGATCATAGTTAATAAAGGAAATTGTTATGGAACTCGGCAAACTTCAAAGGGGCAGACAAAAGAGCACACATTGATGTTGAGTGGGGCCTCAACCTTGCACAATCTTTTGGTTCATACTCACTCATTATGCTTGAGTGACCACACCCAAACGTTTTCATTGGCTCATTGTCCAATATATGCAAGGGTTTTTTTGTTCTGTGCAGGGTCACGGTTGAAAAAAGTGAACAAAAAGATAGATCAATGGATTTCTTAAGCATTCCCCCATATTAACTATGCCATGATGCAAAGCCGGCTTGTCTCGTCTAATTTCGACGCAGAAGCAGAGAAGAGGTTTTAAGATCAATAATGACTCAAGAAGCATTACAAGAACGAACTTATTTTCTTTTTAACTTGAAATGCATTGGAAGCAAGTTGCTGTGAGCAGATGTATGCAAATGAAGGGTCCCTTTCTTGGCACGGCCATGGGGAACTGGGAATAGATTTAGAATGACCACAATTCCTCATCGATGGAATAAAATGACCATGGCATGTTGACATCAACAAATTGAAGGTACGTGCAAAACTCGAGCGAAAAAAAGCCAGGCGAAATTACTGCTAATTTTTGACAATACGTTTTCTGTAAATTTGAGATTAGTTCTTAAAACCCATCTGTTGAGTTTGCGAAAACGATAAAAGCATTGAACAGTGCAGGTTACCCTCACTGTGTCGTTTTCATTTGCTATGCTAATGTCGCTGGCGTTCTCACTTTGTTATACTTGAGCACATGTCTACACTTATTCTTATCGTATCAACTTTGTTCATTTCAATCGAATGAAAGGGAAGGATACCAGAGGTTATCGACTCTATCGAGGGTGTGCCTTCGCAGCCAGATGTTATTAACGGAGAGAGCAGGACAAACCACAACATCGCGAACTCCGTGCCCTACTCTTTGCGACGAGTGTGTGGAGTTTTTAACGTCCCACAGTTTTAATGAACACTGAAGTCTCGTGAGACGGGGACCTACAGTTTAAAGTCCTTATCCGAGAAGACTTGAAAGTCTAACCATTTGCACATGAAATTACAAAGGCAGCACTTTCTCATCAGTTATTCTAAGACTCTCTGTGGTTCGAACCCGCGCCCTCCACAAACAACAGGCTTTGCAGCGGAAAAAAAGACAAAGGCTTCAGTACAACATCAACTCTGATGAAGACGTTA
>BLAZ01001216.1:2850442-2852942 GCA_014633955.1 Acropora tenuis
GAGTGGATAGGAGTATCCACTGGATAAACTGCTATCTACTGCATAAGTCACTAGCCAGGGCCTGTTTCTCAAAAGTCCCGAAACTTTTCGGGTTTATCTCAGGTGCCACGATTTGCTTTACATCTTCGCAAAGCCGAGGTTCTAAGCCACCAAACTTCGCAATCCTCTTGGTTTAGTTTCTTTACATTAAAATCATTTTAAAAGACCAGCTTTTTGTTTGACAATTGGGTTTTCGGGTAAAAAAGCCCTCGGGACTCTCGAGACCCAGGCCCCAGTGGATAAGTGCTATCAAATTAGCTGGTGATTCATCCATTGTATAGTGCCATCCAATCTTTGAACAGCTGGGACCATATCTGCGATTCAAAATTATAATGCGGCGCGATAATGGGTCACGAAGCAAATCCCATAAGAGACCTTCGCACAGTATTCATAGAAAGAATAAAATTGAAAAGGTTTTCAAGTGAAACGCTATGCATGACCAAGTAAATGAAAATGGCGGTTTTCTCTCTGTAGTCATCCTGGCACTGGCCAGCTGACAGTTTCCTGGGGGAGGGAATGAGTGTCGGATAGGGCCACAGGTGAAATGAGTGGGTTTCTTGTTTTCCTTGCATTCTTGCCACACTAAGTCATTGCTTATTTTCACCAATAGCATTGCCAACAACCGACAGTCAACTGCCGAACAGTGCAACATTTGCATAGCTAAGGGTGGAGTCCTTAGTGTGGTGTGGTCTCTGTTAAGTGGTGTGGGTGGGTAGGATTTCTCAAAGATTATGTAAGGCAAAGAAAACTACTACATCCATGACAGTAAAAATGATGAGGAAGACAAAAATTATGACAATGATTACTCAAGAAAGCAATGAGCTTGCTGACTTACGCTGGTGGAGGGGAACAAAGTTCATTTTCGTCCAAGTCACACACAAACATGTCTTCAGGCTGACGAAGAAAACAAAGAAACAATTTTTCACAAGTATGTAACATACATACATACATGGTTTTATTAGTAGGCATACCTCATGGATCACATTTTAGCATTGCTCTAACATTTGAATTCATTTGTAAAGTTATATGAAATCCTGCTCTGGGGCAGTAACTTTGAAACTTCAATGAACTACCTAGCTTCCCATCTATGATCAAGACAAACGTACATGATGCAGTATGTTTCTCTCTGCACCAAAAGCCAACATTAGAATTTGTTCTGTTGTGATTTAATTTGATTTGTGCTGGACCCCACAAGCTATTCAGCTTTAAGCACTATCATGTGAAAATAAAAATTATTATTATTATCATTATTATTATTATTATTATTATTATTATTATCATGATTTTGCATGTCAAAAGATAACAAAGAAACATGAAATTTAGCCATTTACGTACTTAAGTCTAGGACTGCAAGTACTGTAATTAAAAGCATGTATGTTGTACTTTGATAAATGTCACTACCTAAACGTTTTTGTCTACATGAGAAGTAGACCTCTATTGTCTGCCTTACTTGTTTTCAAAAGCAATATTGAAGTTGAGCTAATTGAAATTGGCATGAATTTAATTACATTACAATTCAAGACATGTCTGAATTTAGCAGGCCTTCACCACAGCCTGCTCACTGGACAATCACAAAAGAATACATTGTCACTCTGTATGCAAACATACAAGCTTGGTTTCACCCCGTAAGTTACTCTCCTTTAGTATCAGGGTCATAATGAGGTATATGGGATCAAAGGCCAAAAAAGAATGAGGGATCACAGCCCCAGGATCTGGGACCAAAAGGCATGGGATCCTGATCAGCAGTGTTTTTTATGGAATCAGGGATCAAAATTCTCATCATTTTTAGGATAAGGGATCAACATTTTGGGTAAAAGTATGGGATCAGTTAAGAAAAAATATACCTTGTTAAGATCCTGTTAGTATGGTGCTCCAAAACACTTACCTTTATCCTTTCCTTTTGAACTCCAGATGGTGCAATAAATATCTCATTTCTAGGAAGACAAATAAACATGCAAAAATGAAGAAAAAATAATAATATGCAATAAATATGTACTATGATTATTAATATTATTATTATTATTCTTATTATTAATTATCCAGTAAATATCTGGAAAGAAATAAACATGTGTAAAATAAATAAAATATATTATTAAATTATTATTCCCTTTTGTTGTAACTATCAACAGGAAAAAAACCCTTTATTTACTTTTTGGTGAGTGCAAGGAAGCAGTGCTGTAAAGTTTAAGATGAGCTTTAAAACAGTAATAACTATTGTGCTTAGATATTCTGTATCCCACAGAGCATTACACATAGCTTTATAACTTTCAAAACGATTTTTGATAGAGCCTGCCTGAGATGACATAGATGAAAGCTGAAGCTTTCCTCATTTGATCACAATGAAATACTTAAATTAACATTAACGATGCAAGAATAAAGAATGTTCAGCAACCAACATGAATCTAAAAGATGTCATAAATGAGATGTCCAACAATGCAGAACACTGACATTCTCTTTCTTA
>BLAZ01001216.1:2919540-2924540 GCA_014633955.1 Acropora tenuis
AACTTCAGCACTGTATAGTCCTGGATACATACAGTGAACATCCTCAAAGTTAACCTGGAAAAACATGCAGACAATACTAAGGGGAAACCCATCATAAGAGCCAACTTTTAGTTTTGATAAGTAAGCAGCATGTTTTAAATTAGCAGCTCAACATTGCTTTCTAAAAAGAAGGTTAAATTTCATTGCAATTCTTAGAACCTTATACCCAATGAGCATAGGATTTTCATCTCTTGTCCACTTTGTTTTCTGAAGAGCACGAGCTGCAGACACCACTGCGCTATATCATGTCACTTAAAATTAACTTATTCCAACTAAAGAAAAAAATTGGTGAGCAGCCTTGCTTTTCCAGTTTTCTTTAAATTGTTTGTCCCTTAATTAGGATGCACAGCTACGTTGCTTTACTTGTTGTTAAGCTAACAAAGCAGATGAGAGATGAAAATTTACTGCTCATAGTGGAACTATCTTAACTTTTATAAACCTGTATCTACCTAATTATGTTAAAGGTTGATTTCAAGTGTAAGTTAAGGCAGGGAATTAGTGGTTTGAAGGTGAATAGGAAGAAAGTAAATGGGAAAAAAACATCCTTTCTCAAAATGTAATCTATCTAATTCTATTTAAGAAAGAAATTTAGAAATTTGACTTAAGTGGAAAAAAAAAACAGCATCAACAACAAAAATAGTTTATTAAGATATTTCCATAACAATTATTACAGGGCATTACCTGTTTAAACTAATTTAAAAGAAAACATTAAGTAATAGCAACTAAAATGAAAACAAACTCATTTTACATGAAATTTCATGCCTAGGGACACTGATTGGAAAATAAAAGGAGCAGATCATCAACATACAGTAGAGTCAATGCTACTAAAGAGGAAAAACCTTTTGCATTAATATGTAACTCATTTAAAAAAGACTATATTAATTTTGCCTGATATTTCATTACAGAGTTTTAAGCATAACCTATCATATAGCTGGCCTACATGAGGAAAGAAGGTGCATTTTGTTTTTGAACAACTACATATGAAAGGCAGAAAGAGCATAATTTATTCTCAAATTTAAAGGAGTCTTCAGTATTGTGTGTCTACCTGTTTCAACCTAGATTAAATTAAAAATAACCTTAACTCTATCATGTAACATATACCGTACATACCACTTGACCACGTTTTTGCCCATATTCATTCAGTAACATGACAGGATCCTTATCTGGTGGTGCTGATGGAACTAGACTCTTTGCCTTAGCCCTTCGCTTTCTTGGACTTCTCCTGAGCATAACTGAAGCCCCTAGTTGATCATTGGATCCCAATTCTGTGCTCTCAGGAGCACCCAATGGTTTCCTAAACCTGCCGTACGGTTCTACAAAGAAAACACTGATATTCAGCACACTAATTATTTTACTCACAAGACAAAAATAAAAAAGGCATTATTCACTCAGTGCGAGAATAATTTCTCATTATTTAAAGGACATAAAGTCCTTTCAAGTCTTTCTTTTGCACAGACATTTTACAAATTGGACAGGACAGAAGTTATTGACTAACAACACCTTGAGGAAGATAACTCTAGATGTGCAGGTGACATGATCGGTCATCCTTTCCAATCATGATGCAAAATTGGATGGTCATTTCCAAAATTTGGTCAAACAATTTCCAGTGACTGAGTGATATTTCCAGCACTGTCATTATAGATTGGATTTCCTTTCTTGCAAATGAACACAGTGGCTTAAACCCTAGCACAATCTTAATCCTAATATTATAGGCAATTCTTTATTTACATTTTTGGCCTCATTAGCAATATTATTAGCCTTATCTCTTAGTAATCGATAAGCCAAGAAATCAGTGCTGAATATTCTAAGCATATAGCATAATGAGTGCAATAAACCAGATGATCTCTAACCAATGGTGCTTTCAACATTCAAAATTTTACAAAGAATATAATTGGGCTCATTAGAGCTTATACCAACCAAGAGTTTATTGGTTTTTGATGGCTAATATCTTGCTTCTTATTTTATTTTATTTATTTATGTATTTTATTTATGTAAAAAGCAGTACAGGGGCAAAAGCTTTAGGACACAAGTCCCCTACTAGGTCCAAGCACCAAACCAACCCTCTCCTAAAATATTCACTTAATAATATAAGCACACTAAAATTAATAGGCTGCCTATCAAGTGCATAAAACAAGGGTATTTATCAGCGACATTTAGGACAAATTATTTTAAAGGTACAAAAGTTGTTGCCATCAAAAACGTTCAAAAGTCTCTTGAAATAAAACAACTTTTACGCTTAACAGAGTCAATAGACTCAGCCTGCCAATAATTATCACTGAAGAGAAAAGAGTCCATCGGAACAACTGATCGTTTTGTGGCCGGTGCATTGAGTGACATTTCTGAAGAGGTGATCAAGTCGTCGTTTTTTGAGTGTTTCTAAATCATGATGTTTTCACACTATTTCTTCATAAGCACTTCCTCTGTTTTCTGCTTCCTTCTTTTTTTTTAAAGTGCAGTCCAAAATAGGGGTGCGTATTATACACGGGCACGTATTATATACAGGTAAATAACTAAACCCCTAATCTCTTTCAGTTGAGACAACCTCCACATAATTAAAGCCAAAACCCTAAAACGTGGAGATTAAGCTAAGTTTAACACATTCTTTTATCTTTTGAAGTAAATTTGTGAATAACATGATGCCTTCTGTCAGTAAACTCATATGTTAAATTATGAGACATTAAAATGTAAACCATGACATCAGTAAAGATTCCCCGATTAATAGCCACCGTTTTGAACTTACAACTTTAATTAATGTTTAAATTCTAAAATAAACGTTTATGTTCTTTGTCAACACAAAGCTTCAATGTGAGCCTCCGATCAAACAGAATGAATCACTGTCATCTTCAGTTCGGTCAGTATAGCGTTAGGCTTCGTTGTTTTGCAATCTTTCGGACGCCAATAACGAAAGTTCTTGATTTCAAATGTGAGATCTATACAGCTGATCACAAGGTCATCATTATACAAATTCAACGCAGCCAATTAAGTAACAAAATATGACCACAAATATAACAATCACGATAAAGAAAGATAAATAAACAGCCATAACAGTTAAAGGCTATTACGACCCTTTTATCATTTGGAATTTTCACCTTGGTAGATATCTTGTAAAGCGAGATCTGCTGCGTTCTCTTTGGCATCTTTCTTCGATGAAGCCGTAGCAGGTGAAAACTGGCGATCACCAACAATGGCCTTGGCAATAAACTGCGTATTGTCTGCACTTGCTGAAGGGATGATGTCAAAATCTACGGAAGCTCCATTATGATCGCCATATTCTTTTAGGGCTGCTCGGGCGTTCTTGTTCACGAGATTACCATACATTTCTCCTCTCTGAAGCACGGAGAATTGAATGAGCAATGTCGTGACAAAATCAATCCTCCGAGCTTGAAATGTAACCCAAACAATTCGCTCACTCGATGACAAGTTTGAGATGCCCTGTTAGTTGCAATTCCTTGTTCAAGTACACTAATATGAAAAGTCCACGACGCTAAAGATGAATAGGCACGCAACGCGCACACGTGAGAACCACCACAACAGCAGGAGCTGATCAGCTCCTGACAACAGGCGCTGTTTTTTTTTTGTTTGCAAATTTTAAGCGAGAGTGGGCAACCGCAAGTCAAGCGAGCCGTGAGTTATACACGAGGTAACAGCGCGAAAAAAATTCTCTTAAGAATTTCCAAAAAAAAATAGCGTCTGCTTTGCAGGCTAGTCCACCTTGTCATATTATCTAACAGAAGAAAAAGCAGTTAAGTATTGCGTTATTTAATAAAGGGAGAATAAGTAAAAATCCCCAATTAACTTGTACCGACAAGCAATCACTACAAACGAATAACAACACGCTTTGAACTTTGAACTAAGGACCTGATTGAATGGTGAGTTTCAGCTCGGGCTGAAATTTCGCTCTACCCACAAGACTGAAAGACTGTTGCGATTACATCCCCAATTTCAGCCGGGGCACAAAACGCAAATTTCCATGAGAAAATTTACTGAGATGCGAAAACACAGTCGATGCGCAAGCTCGCGTTCCTTTTTCAGCCAGGACGGAAAAAATGATCGCGATTACATGGATTTGTGAGCCCGTTTGCCCAGACTGAAAATCCTAGCCCGGTTTCAGAAACTGAAATTGAGCATGTAATCGCAACGACATTGCGCACGTAATTGCAACGACATTTCAATCTGGAGGGCGGAGCGAAATTTAAGCCCGGGCTGAAACTCACTATGTAATCAGGCACTTTCATTTCAGTTAAGGGGATTTCTTTCTTTTAGGTATCGGCCGTGTAATCGGGCCCTAAGTTATAGGCAGCGCACCCTGTGAGTATAGCCACTCTAAACTCGCCAGATGGCAAGAAATTGTTAACTCATCGAGTTAAGAAAGGCTCTGCTGACAGGGTGGAGGCGGCGCAGCCAAAGAAAAATTTGGTAGGGCGTGGCCTCACCCCCTCTCCCCCAAACCATTTTAGTGTCAAAAAATAGTCCTCAAACTTCGGTTACCACGGGTTTTACTAATGGATTTCCGAGACTTTCCAGATTTTCGAGAAACGGGACCCTGTCCCCAATTGTTCAAAGGGGTGGATTGGCGCTATCCACGGAATGTAAATCACTATTGAACGGATAAGTGCTCTTAAAATTGAGTTATTCACTGGATAGTACTTCAGGCTAATGGATATTGGCATCCACCCTTTGAATTACTGGCACCAGACCTTTATTTTCTGTCACGTTGAAATAACACGGTTAGAGCCTTTTAGATGAGCAAAATTCAAACCTCATTTGTTGTTTAATCCCGCGGGATGTTACGCCGAGCTACTTCTGAAGAACTAAGCCCTGGCTTTTAGTAAAGCACTGATGAAAGTATTCAGAATTGAGCCTTCCCCCAACATAGCACTAATACACTCCAATAATCCCTTTGTGAAGGAGTTGGTGGGAGAATTCACAGCATCAATTTCATGAAATGAGAAGAATGAAAG
>BLAZ01001216.1:2956766-2959266 GCA_014633955.1 Acropora tenuis
ATTTATAACCAAGTCGTAATTACAAGCAACAAACAACCAAAGAGATGAGTTCCCAAAGAAAATTGAAGGCTGTTTCAGTGTAATAAGTGAAGCACGAAAGTTATGTTTTGTCAAATCAATCAAACAACAAAGATCGAAATACCACTGTGGCCATGAAAAGATGGAAAGGATGGCATTTCTGAGTGTTACACCCATTTGAAAGGTTAGTTTATAAAGACACTGCAATGTTGCGTTGGTAGGGAAGGAAATGCAATTTGCCCTGATGAAGGGTTAATACTTGAAATGTCAGCTGGGTTATCTCTTCACTGTGGAAATCTGACCCTTCTCCACCACTTGTTTGATATCCCAAATTTTGTTGCTACATGCCTTTGTCAGAGAGACCTTAACAAAGGAAGGAGTATTTTTCTTTGTCATACAACTAAACTGCAAAAAACAGTGATGGAAATTATTCCTCTTACCCTGTACATAGTCCAGAATGTTTAGTGTTTCTTTTAATTTTTGTTCTGTTTCGTGGTTTTTCAGTGAAGCTTTTTCTGTTGAATTATGCTCAAAGTAATGATCCCTAAAATCATAGAGCTGCTGGACTGCAACCTAAAAATGTGCAAGAAATTATTTTATGTAACTTCTGACAAAACTTCTCTATAGACTACGAGAAATTCCACTTGCTAAGTGAAATGAAATATGAGGAAAATGTTTTCTTATACATCATTCGGTCAGTTTGCTGACAGTGCATGAGTATTTGTTGTTCTGCCATTTCAGACCTTTTCCCCACCCACTCACCCAATAAGGTTCCCAGTTATTTGAACTTGTAGAGTTTAAAAGTACTCCTCAGTATCGTTTTCAGGTTTTCAATGTTATTCAGCTCTTATGTTGTTGTGATAACAATAAAGTCAGACTGTTGTGCGCAGCTTGGCATAAGTACCAGTGGTGTTTGAGTAAAGTAAATAATTGTTAAAATTTCAAGCCTTACAGCAAATCCTCTCTTAGCTTGTCCTGAACAATTTTAGGCGCTAATTTATTGGGTTTTATATGAATGAAAATGTTTAGTTGTTTTTATTCTAGTTCATCTTGCCTTTGCTGTGGAGGTAGCAAGGATGGCTAAAAAATTCTGGGAGCTAAATTTTGTAATTTTAAATAACAGTAATTAGTATTATTTTTGAGTTTTTAATGGACTATCATGTTTTTTTTATTGCTTTTTTTTTTCAGCTTGTCCCACATTCGTTGCAAGGAAAGCCTTTTCCTACTACTAATTTAGCAGTACTAGTTTTTTTAGCTGCAAGGATCATACAATGAAAATTCATTTCAAATATATGAATTTCATGTATTAACATTGTATTATATTATTGCAGGTCAAATTGAACCTTCAGGTTAATTCATTTCCAAACTCAACTTGTTTCAATCTAGATCAGTTTGGGGCAGGTAAAAATCACAGGTCACACGCCACAAGTCACAGGTCATTGTTTGCGAATACAGTAAAGTACCCTAAACATTCACTAAACCTAATCTCATACCTTATTAGGCCTAAACAAATGTTTTTAGGCTTAATGTCAGGATCTGTAAACAGTTAGGATTGTTTCTGTATTGGTTAAAAAATGACCTGCAATTTGTGGCCTGTGTATCTGACAACAGAATTAGAAAAACAAAATACATGCACAAGCCAAATCCTTTGTGAAATGATCTCCCTTGCGAGCTACCGTAATTTAAGAATACCAGTTCTTGGGCTAGATTGCAGAGTACCCAGCCCACAAAGTATCTAACTTAAAAAACTGCTTCCACAATGCTGCAGCTGTGTTGTAATGGTGTGCCTACAGTCCCATCATCATCAATCGTAATAATGCTAATCAGTTGAGTTGCAATATAGGCATCAAGAGTTTCAGTTTCCTTTGTGGTACACAGCGCATCTTGGAACAGAAAGAGAGCAACAAGTCTTGAATGGCGGCCATATCTTTGTCTCCTTGTGCGAATATTGTTATTACTTGGTACTAAGTTCCAATATTCATGAATATACCTTGTTCTATAATCCAAGTCTCCATGAACTAGTTACATACAAAGAATGTGGATTCTTCATCCTTGATCCATTAAACCTTTCATAACAGTAGAACTACATTGCTGTATCCAAACACCTGGGCTGCATTAGATCTCGGTTGTGATTAATAAAAAATTTTAGACTCATATTCCTCGTAAAACTAACATAATCTTACTTATTCCTTGACTACTGCACTGCAGCACCGCGGTAGCAGTTGTTCAACTAACTCAGACTTCGTCATTCATCTCACACAGCGCCGCAGCTCTGCAGTACTAGTAGCAGTCTTAAAACTCACTCCTACTTCATTATTCAACGACTACGGCACTGCAGCAGCAGTCATTCAACTCACTCAGAATTCATTATTCATTGCTACGGCACAGCGGTTGCATTCTTTAAACTATAAACTCAGACTTCATTATTCATAAACTACGGCACTGCGGTAGCAGTCGTTCAACTAACTTAATAGCATAGTTT
>BLAZ01001216.1:3016766-3019223 GCA_014633955.1 Acropora tenuis
AGTTGCTTGGCAACGGTTAAAATAACAACAGTCCTCATGATGTAATCAGATATTGCTGCTTGTCAATAATGAATCGATCCATCAAATGCCGAGAAATATTCACAGTATCATGTTTTATCAAAATTTGAGAAAGAAAAAGCGTGCCACACAGTCGGTACTGAGTTATGCTAGGAGCAGTCCCTCTGTTCAAGTGCTGACTAAGTGCGGGGGTGTTATATTACGCAACGAAAAGCTTGCAAACAGCTTCTGTCTTGATGTGTCTTTGAGAGACCAGCAACAAATATTGAACCGAGGCTGTTAAAACAAAAATTATTTATTTATCTTCTAACATTGACAATCACTTCGACAGACATTTTTTTGGCAAGCGACATTCTCGTACCCAGAGTCATCGGGCCTTTTATTCAATGCAAAAATTTGGTTTTATTAAACGAGTTGATAAAGGTTGAATTACCACCGTGAAAGGTTTGGAAAGCTGACGTTTCGAGCGTTAGCCCTTCGTCAGAGCGAATAGAGGAAAATATTCACAGTATCATGTTCCATTCGCTCTGACGAAGGGCTAACGCTCGAAAAGTCAGCTTTCTAAACCTTTCACGGTGGTAATTCAACCTTTATCAACTCGTTTGATAAAACCAACTTTTTGTTTTGATCTCTCCCACCAACGCAGCACAGTTTCTTTAGCAACTAGAAATCGTTTTATTCAGTGGGTGAGCGCCCGAAGAGACTCTGGGATAATAAAATTAAGTAACTTCTGATTAGTCGTCTGCAGAACACCAACAGGAAGTCAGTCAGTCACTCACTCACTCTATTCATTGTGATAAAAGCCAGTTTTTTTCTTTTCCTTATTCTTTTTTTTTTAAGGTGAGTACATCTGAGATTAATCACTAATTTCTTTTTAAATTTCAAGCGTGTACAAGAAGATTGGAACTCCATGTTTTCGTCAAAATGGCGTTCATTATCCCCAAATCTCCCCGCGTGCTCACCCTTTGACCAAAAAGCCCAAGCAAAAGCTAATATTACAGCCCGTCTACGATGCGCATGCGTTCGGGATCGGTCCTGCGTAAATTGTACAAGTGGTGTTACACGCTGCAACGCAGAACAAAACAGATGCAACTTGTGCAGAAAACAGAACCTGAATTTACTTTCTGCAATGTTCATGCAACTTTTCTCGCAATGAGTTCTAGATAGACAGATTTAAGGAATGGACGATGTCTAGCGTGCGTCCATCCATCTTGGGATGCACGCGGATAGTTGGGAGAGCACGATGGTAGCGTAAGGGTGTTCGAGTCGCAGCCGAGAGCATCTCTACCTACTTAGTAGATCATAGATGGCGACCAATCGGAACGCGCGTTGAATTTAGCTTATTGTATAAATAAAGATAGACAGGTAGATAAATAGACTTGTGGCAGAGCATACAGTAGGCCAATTAAATTTTAGAAGACGATTCTCACTCAGTTCTGAGAAAGAAATAGATACGAAGTTAAATAAGGAACAGTAGTGAAAAGAACTAGAAAGACGTGAGAAATGTGTCATCATCGTGTTTAAGACAGGTCTGAAAAATCTTAAACCGTGACAAGGCTAGAGATCGATATAAGAAAAAGTGGAAAAGGAAACGGCAAACAGCGATAACACCCGATGAATCGGTTTCAGTTTACAACATCAGTCACAAGTACCAATTTCGTCTCACGTGAAGCTACAAAAACTTTCAGCAAGAGACCTCCGCGAAGAAGGCATTCCTCCTTATGCGAAATCAAACTACTTTGCCTCCGAGGCAATTTGGTCGTTTGTTCACTACTCCCAACCGAGGCACGCTGGATTTGTTTGTCAGACAATGTTTACGCAATCCTTTTCTTTCTGTTTCCCGTTTTAGCATGATATTCTCAAATACCAACTTAAAACAGATGTGTTGGTTGTCACACAAAAAGTTGTGTCACACCCTAAAAAACACACTCAGTTGTTTTCAAAAATCTATGTAACTAAATATTGAGCACTTTCGCTCATCAACAGAAAATATTAACATTGAGCGTGCTCACACAATTTCCTTTAGGTATTTTTAAAGACAATTTTACTCTCCCACACCAAAACGTCAAAACAAAAAAAAAACCACACCGAAAAAAAAAAACAAGAAAATAAAAACGAGACAAAGAAACCGCATACTAATACTCCAAAGAAAAATACTTACTTGGACAAGCGACTATTTGTTGGACATGTCTTTTTCGCGCGGTTTCTTGCTTGAACACTCGAGCTGATATAAAAAAAAATTAACCAGCACTGTCACGATTCTAATTTTTCCGAGGTACAATTTTTTTTATCCTCTCACGACCAAAATGGACGAATGGGGAACCAGAAAACATACTGTCGATTAGTTTCGAGGCAGGTGTGAATATTTATGACAACTTTTAAAAGAATACTGGTTTCAACATTTACATACACGTTCTTGTTTCTGAAAGAGGCGTGGAA
>BLAZ01001216.1:3026822-3029322 GCA_014633955.1 Acropora tenuis
CTCTTTTGACAGAACCATTTCTCATTTGACTATACCGTTTAACTATTGCCCAAACCATTTCACTATTCATTAAACCATTCCATCATGGCCGCAAGCCATTTCACTTTTGAATTGATCACATCACTATTGATTAAACCATTTCACTTTTTAACCATTTTGAAACGGAAACCTAGACCGTTGATTTTCAGAACTGATCATTCAACATATCGTCGACTGATGGATTACCGATTGACTGAACTGATCTACAATTATTGTACGGCGTTCCATTTTATTTCGGTTTCCAAACACCATTTCTGAACTTTTTGAACTCACTATGCCATACATTAACACTTAACCCATGATATTTACACTAAACCTCAAAATGGAATTTGCTAGTTGGCCCAGAAACGCTTGTTAGCTTTCCTTTTAGCTCTTTGTGTCCAGAAAATAATTGCCAGTATAGTGGAAAATATTAACTGAATCGGCGAAAAAGTAGGTTTGGCCTTGACTTGCAGATTTGAAACTGAAGATTACATGGACACCCGCCGCTATTTGAAAACAATACGAAAATTCGCTTTCTTTCAAATTTATTGGCAAAGATTTATAGCCAGTTATGTAAGCTATAAGTTTATATATGGGTAATGAATCTGCAGACTTTACAAAGGACGCGCTACATCGCTTGAACGCAATGCACCTCTGAAGGTATACGGTAACCTTTAACTCAACGTTGAACTGACTGTTGGCAAAATGCAGTATTAACTTTTGAATAACCATAGGAGCGAGATAGCAAACAACTGTAACTCACCTTATTATTACAGAGGAGGCGATGGCGCGGCAAATCAACTATTCACTTGTCTTGCACACGTGTCTGCGGAGAGTAAATTTGTTTCGTATGAAACTACTGAAGCAGGCTAGTCCACGACTTGAGAGAGCTCCTTATGTAATTGGAAAGGTATCTGCTTTAGCTTTTGTTACATCATGCAAATGATTTGGCGTTCGAGCCTATATTGTTTTATTTGTTTTAAACGGTTGTTGAATTCTTCCTTAACATAAGCTGTTTTGGTCAATACTGGCTCCGTTATTACACGATCTATTTTGATTCACAGTCAGAAACCACCCAACTGAACGTCAATTCCGGTGACAGAGCAAACGAGTACAAGCTGTATGGCAAAAATTTTAGTCTCTTTCGCTGGGAAAGAAAAAGCGTCCTAATTTCCACACGAAAAAGCGAAAACGCTGACCTCCACCATTATTGTCAATCACGCACGTCCATTCAAGAGATAATTTTACATAGGTTTCTTTTATTTTGAACCGGCATATGCCACAAGTAACTTTTACATTAAGATTTGGCCATAGTGTTAATAATGTTTGAAGAATATTACATAAACAATAAATGCGGTGCAAAGCGGGATTAAGAAAAAGGATTGAGGGGCTTAAAGTGCCGCCTGATACATCAATGATGTGGTGCATTCAGAATTACTGTTGGCAGCGCAGCTGTTCTATTCTGACAGGCGCCAACGTAATTATATGGCGTTAAACCAAAAAAAAAAACATTAAACCAGCGTAACGTTCCTCTATTGGTACCATTAAGACAACCATTTTAATTACCAATGTAATTTAACGAATAAAGAAGCCTAAGCCATGCATTACACTGTATAATACACGGCTTAGGCTTCTTGATTAGTTTTACTATAAAGGTAATGTGGCAAAAAACAATAAAACACGCTTTTCCATGTTTTATTTTCTGATAAAACATGGGTGTGTGACCAATCAGAGCGCGCGCAGAGTCCTATCTATAATTAAAATACATTTTAAATACTACTGAACAGTTGCTCAAATTGAAAATCATACAAAGTGATTGTTGAAAAGGAAGAAAATTCACTCATGTTTAAAATAAACAGACATTTCAAGGGAGCTGCCTCTTCCTTAATAGTTCACTTCAAAAATTGCTTTGGAAACCACTGAGGACGAGAAATCCCTGCATTGCTAAAGGTACTCGTGGTTTCTGCCAGCGAAAGGCTTGTCCAGATTGGGTTTGCTGTCCTCAAGGCCCGTAGAACTGTTTCACACAGCAACCGAAAAGTTAATGATAATTGTCAGTTTTTATATAAAAAAGAAGGCAAAACACGTCACGATATTTTGGTGTATCGAATGCGTCTTGACGTTGAACTGTTGACCCATGGCAAAAACGGAGGGGCGTCAAGATTGCGGCTTGCTCATGAGAATAAGTAAGCAAAGTTGAAATAAATGCTAGATTCATCAAAAAGTAAGGCGTTGTAGCAGTATTGCGCAAAAATTTGCAATAATATTGGTTGGATGGAAAATATAATCGTGCTTCACGCTCTCTAGTACAATAATTCTTTTGTTTTGCAGTTGCTTTTTCTTTTGCTTTTTTCTCTGTTGTTTGCTAAACCACAAAGTGAAATTTCCAAATTTAGGTTTTCAATAATTACAAAGCGAGCCCAAAACAGTTAGATTTTCATGTTCTCTGATTTTTTTTTTTATATATAAAACAAAACTT
>BLAZ01001216.1:3071698-3074615 GCA_014633955.1 Acropora tenuis
CTCAAATAATAGGCTAAAAATGGAAATACTGTAAGAACCAATTCTAAAGTCTCCCTTGCAAGAATTTTGTTAGTATTAAAGTGAATTTAACTTTTGTTCTCTACAGCTCAAGAGAAGGATACAAAAGGATTGGAAATCAAAGAATTGGCCAACATTTTAAAGTTTGGATACAATATGAATATTCCAAGTATTGCTAAAATTCTAGTGCGTGGAGCTTTTCCTTTCAAAATTCATTTGTCATTCTCATTTTGGTTCATATGTAAGGAATGTTATTACATCTTTTTTTTTTTTCAATAAATTCATATCTCTATGACCTAAGAAGAGCAAATCTGTCATGACACCAGTAAAACCTATAATACTAATGATGCTTGCATATTATAATTTTTCAATATGTTTGAGAAAATCTTTAATATGCGAGTCACTTGTAATAATCATAAAAATTCTTGATACAAAGCTTGGAATGGGAAATGATTGCACTGACAAACAAGGAGTATTAATTTTTGATAAAATTCCCATACAAGGATTTCATTGGCTCACCTTATCATTAAATTGTTCAGAAAAATTTTAGTAAAGGTGACCATTGCGTAATGGCAAGCGATTTCACAGATGAAAGCGTTTTAGGTTTAGACATGAGCATAATTATATTTTTCCCGACGCCGTGACGATGTTTCACGTTTTTTAACCGATAAGACTGGAACCTAACTAAAGGAAAATACCGACAGGTTTTTACTCATCGGTGCAAGATCGAAATACATTGCACAAACGAACCCCTAAATTTCGGCTGGGATTCCCGCAAAAATCGACCTTACCATACAATTTCACCCGCAATATTCGAACTCTCTGGCGAGATGGTAGGCACCCAATTATTCTCACACTTTTGTAATCTTTGGCACGACATGACGCAGAACGCCAAATGGTTACTCTGGTACCATTATTGTTCTCAGAAAACAAAGAAGAGTTTACATGTGGTAGGGACCTGTGATTTACCGGTCCACATAGAACAGACAATCAAACCTCGAGTTAAATAGACTAAGTCTTTATAACTTTGAATTCTGCGTGGAAGTACGTCTAATTATATTTCGCAGTATTCATGTGTTATCATGACGGAAGTCTAAACAAAAACACAGAATGCCACTTACCAGCAACATTTTGCTCAATAACACACAATGTTTGCAAGAAGATCACTACAAGAGCCTTTTTTTCCTGAAACATGAAGGAATTGTTCACAATAATTTACACAAAACTTGTCACGAGTAACTCACGAATATCATCATTCAGTATTCCATTTTGTTGTCACTCCAAACCACTGATGCACTCTGGGGGAAAGCCCAGCTGTATGCAAAAGAGGCTAAATTCTGTTATCTGATTGGCTAAATTCTAACGGGAGCCTTAATTCAAACTGTTCACCATTGTTCAAGTGTACGGAGCACGTTGGTTCGAACACTTCATCGATCGTTTTGAACAATCAACTTGGGAGCCATCTATATACAACTTGCCAATGTTAAACGATGTCCTCAACAAATCGTAAGTATTTTGTTTTCGCTACTCGTTTATCGTGTTGTTCACGCAAGAATCTCGAGGTTAAAGAGGCTTGCAAATATTCGCTCTTTTTAATCGTGACCACAATAAATTAAAAAGGCAACTCTCTGTTGATGTTTTGATAATGTGAATTTATATCCCTTAAATTTCCACTTAATAGGATACATCTTGTAATTAATGTATCCCATTATACGTTAAAAAAAACTTCTGGTTTCGCCAATTTCTTCCATGTTTTTAGTGGGTGTAAAAGTTTTTAATAATCCATTCCCATGCATCACAGAGACCCTTCCGACACATGATTGTTCTTTAGTATTAAACTTAACTGAAACATTCATGAATTTACGTGTGGATAATATGGTATTAAAGCCTAATTAATCTAAAGCATGAAAAAGCACTTCATGCACCATGCATTGAATCACAAATTATGGCCTACGATAGTTATTATTATCAAAATAATATTATTTGTATATTATAATCGTTTGTGATAACAGTCAGATCATTCTTAGGACCACACTTTGCATGGAGGGAGGGTGCCCCAGCTCACCAGGTTACTTAGCTAGAAGCATTGAAATATAGCCTGCCTTTAAATGCAACTCATCTAACCTGGATAGTCAACTGGTGGGCTATGTTGGCTATCTTTTGAGCAGCTGCTAAGCACAACAAACAAAATGGCTGACTAAAGAAACTTTTTGGTGGGAAGTGTAAATTCCTGCACAGACACGGGCCTGTTCTCTCCCTGAGACTCATCTGTTACTGAAACCATGCATTGAAAAGTAAGCCCTCCCAGGATAGCACAGTTAGCCAGGTAACTTGGTAAGCCGGGGCACCCGCCCTCCATCTAAACATGTAAACAGACCCTAAAGCCAGTGGGAGTTTAAAGACTGACCATCATCATCAACATCAATTATGCCTTCTGATCATGTTTACCTTAAATACCAATGTACATAAATCTTTTTGTGTTGAAACTGGTCACAAGTGACTAGTCAATTGCAACTGGGTGTTAATTCTAGTTTTTCAAGCCTGGTTGCTGACCTTGGGCATCATTATCGTCAGCATTTGTTTTTTGTTAGTTACATATGTGTTTGAGAATTAGAAATATTTTAAAATCTTAAAAGGTAAAAATATGTGTATTTTCACCGAAAAAAAAGCCCTGTTTTAAGTTTAAATTACCTTGTTTTGAGCTTGAGAAAACCCGCAAGTTTTTTTTTAGAGAAATTCTCAGGCCTCAATCTGTCAATTTCACCCATGCACCAAGCCAGCAAAACACACAAAAAACAAAAATTTTCCTTTCAGATACACTTTAACATAACTACATATCTTGCTGCTTCGCGGCTCGTGGTATTTTTGGACAATTTTGAAATATCACTCGCGGTATTAT
>BLAZ01001216.1:3119625-3122125 GCA_014633955.1 Acropora tenuis
GTGCTAGCTTTAATATTATAATCATTATTGAAGTGAATGTCGCACAACCAAGAACATATAAAGTCAAGTAAACAATACGCGTTTTTCAAAAAGAAATGGATAAGTTGCTCCATTTGATTTGTCATACTATAAAATATCCTCTTGGGCCATATTTCTTAAAAAAAAAAAATGTAGATATTACGGGTTGAATTCAGTTTTCTTTGAAGCGGTGAGTGGATAACACCGACGCACATTTAAACAACTTCACTATTATTCGTTTTTTGCCCACACGATATTCGACCTGTTGCCTGGTGTGACAGGCCAATATGGCTCCTGCTTCGTTATTATATTCTTTGTGTCTTCGCAATCGATTTGCTACTGAATTGTATAAGTTATGGTACTAATAACCTCTTTGTTTTAGTTTTATCGATCCGTTATTTCTTTTTTCTCCGTTAAATTTGCAATTCATTCACGGCAAAACACGGAAAAACCAGTGTGCAACAGTCGCCTTTAAGGTTAAAAAGAGAAGAAGGTAATTTAGCCAGTTCGGTGCGATGTCACGAGGCGGCTTTCAAAAAAAGTAACACCGTTTGTTGCCAGAGGCATTAGAAGTCATTAATTGAGATGCATGAATAAGTAGAACTCTTCTCATGTTATAACTAAGTATATAATTATAGTGTGAAGCATAATGGAGACATTGCTGTGTATTTGGTAAAGATTTTCAAGATTTCTGTACATAACATTAAGAGTCTTATAGTCCAATATCGAAGAATTGTACAGTAATGGTGGGTTTCAATTATACCGAAATGAGAGTAAAAGCTAGGAACGTCGTGATCCCTTGTGTAAAATTTATCGGAAGATTTCCACTTATAATGCACCACATCACGTTCTGGAGCTTTTTTTCATCGACGATGGCAGCGCAACGCTGAAGTAAAAAATGCTACTGACTTAAAACATAAATAAATAATTGTCGCACGTGCGGCGCGCACATAAAGTATATTTCATCGGCGCACTCTTCAAAACGACAAATTTTGTCGCAATTGCCATGCAAACCAAGTGCGTTTAATAAACCTTCGCCCTCTATCTTTACTCAAACCCTCTGGTACGAAGTCATTTGTCGCTTTCTTCGACCATATTATGCAATCTAAACAAGATGGAGTAATTTGGAAATAGCTGAGATGGAGTAACATTTAGTTTTAATCAGTCTTCGACGTTGCCGTTGTGGTCGCTTAAATTTCATGAAAAAACTACGACTTTATCTCATATATGATTCGGAGTCGTGTGGACGAGATCCCCCAGTTTTCACCCTCTTCGGTATTAAATCAAATATGTTTTCAAATTTCGTCTCACCTCAGCTGAATGTAATTAGTTAAAAGAAAGTATCAGTATTGAACTTTTTACGTTTCATGTCACCATCAGAACCTCGTTCGCTTTAATAATGCTTTCGAAAATACAAAGTTGTAACTTCTATTAACTAATTTCGAGGATTTACATAAGAAACCTAAATTACGCTGTTATGTCACCTCAGCATTGAAAGGGGTGAAATTGAGTTAAGAATATTTTATTTTACCAAGAGTTTTCGTCCCCAGTGAGGATTTCCTCTGAAATCGTTGAATGTAGGAAAAACTATAATTCAATCCCCCTGCTTGCTATCCGGAAATAGACGAGGATACCACTGATTATCCAAAAAGATTAACTACGTAAAGACTTTATCGTTAGCAATCTCATTCATTTGGATATGCTATTACTGAGATACTATCTTCCCCGCAATTGGCAGTTTGCTTGTGTGTGCAGTTTTCTGTTAGTATCTTGGACTTTTAATGTTTCTGAAAACCTTAAAAATCAACGAGCTACTCTCCCACACGAATATATCGTATTATTTCGTTTCAAATCATTTATCTGAATTCAACGAATGTATATTTTTGCCATTGAAACCAGCTGTTCCGATAATAGAACTCACGCATTTTCGAATTTCTTTTTAAACTAACTAGATACCCTGCGCGGGCTTGCGGAAACAACAAACACTTCATCCAACGTCATGTTCGATGAATATGTCAGATTTTTAAATCGCTCCCTCAAAATTGCATTTACAACTCGCGCAACGATAGGAAGCCTAGCGATAAACCTTGAAAGCATCGACAACATTATCTGGAAATGTAAGTTTGCCTTTTCTCCGAACAATTCTCGATCAGTCATCCACGTCACTGACTTGGAATGATTTGGCTTGCAAAATGTGTTCCGACTTTGCTGAAATGAAATTGGTGCGAGCGATTTCGAGATGGAAAGAAAAAATGGAAATTTCTTGACATTTTTGTGTAATTTTGTCCGCACAACTGCAAAATAGGTCATTTTACGTCGTCGATAGAAAGAGAACGGCTGCAAAATGTTCAAACCTGATGGAAAACGTTTGTTCAAAGCGTACAAATACTGTCTTTCATCGTTAGCTATGCAGATTTGTGGTCAACATTTTCCTTGTGGTTACTTAGCTGCGGACAAATGTTTGATTGTTTAGCCCCCTTGA
>BLAZ01001216.1:3132125-3134625 GCA_014633955.1 Acropora tenuis
TTTTCAACTCCAAGGTCTTCTCCACCCAGCCTCCTTTGTGGTACGATAATCCTATCACGGGGGATTTCCCAGTTTCGGTTATTTGTATGCCGCGTTATCTGCACGTAACGTTCGTTACCGATGGTTTCTTGCGCATCAGTGGTGGATACAGTTCTCTCTTGGCTCGAGTTTGCGCTGGTATTAATTGCTTGGCTAAGGCGCAGCTGAGTGATAATATCCATGCCATTTCTAATTTTAAGCTGAAAAAGTTCCCGATCCCTCACAATCTGTTTTTTAAGGAAAACAAAAATAAAAATCCAAGAAACTCGTCTCTTAGCAGTTGACAATTGGTTTACAGTTGGCATGCGTTTGTTGTCGAGTGTTACAAGGCAGCCACGGCGACGTGAACGTCGTTCCAAAATACATTGCATTACAACTGAAAGAAATAATTGCTTTAAGTGGTTTTGAAACTAAAATGACCATCAACCGTTTTAAAATTAAAATGGCACCAACGTATTTGAAATGTAGAGGGAAAAGTATACCATGAACGTTACACGGTTGGCGTCCTCCATAGCAATTTGTGAATTAGCCGTCGTTTTTTTACGAATGTAGGTTGTGTCGCCCCATCGCCTTGTCGCCTTAAGTTACGCCGCCCCAACCTAAGTTACGTCAGTCAAAGGCATGCAGTGCCGGGAACGGAGAAAACTTATACAAGTTTCAAGTTTTAACTTCTCAAGCTACATGCTTTCTAAAGCGCGTTGTACTTCGTAAGTCGTTCGAGTTAATCAATCGATGAATAGATTACAAACTTTTACTTCATTAGCGAAGTTACCTGTTATAAGTCGTTCAAGTTTAGAGTTAGGGATAGGGTTAATCGTTCGAAGAATTTTTTCTACATTAATCGATCGATAAATCTTACAAACTTTGACTTTGTAAGAAGAGTTTTGATTGTATAGTGTATTTTGTTATAAGTCGTTCGCGTTAATCGAATAAGGTATAAGTTGGGGCGACAAGGCGATGGGGCGACACAACCTGACACCTTTTTCTTTTTTACAAGGGAAAGAAAATGAAAAACGGTCGCGCAGGGCACACTAGCGTGCGGACAAGCGGCGCATGTGGAGCGTCTAAAAATAATTGTACTTGCTAATTAGGTATGCAGGTTTGGGATATTCTCGTTGGCGTCGCCATTGCCACTGCGTAAGCTATATATGTATGCGCACGTGAAACAATACGTACAATCGAAAGCAACTCCACCTTCTAGAATGCTCTACAATACGCTAGATGCTAGAAGCATCAGTTGCTTTCGTATAACTTTAAAGGTGCATTTTTCATGTTGTGTGGGAAACTCGGCAGAGCTTTCATCGACGCATCAGGTCTTTCTTCTTCGTAGGATTTAACCAGTCCAGCAAAGTGACTAATTAAAGAGTGCTTGGTCAAAAAAAGCAACCAAACAAAACAAAAACTAAAAGAAAGAAAAAAAACAGGGATAAAACTCCTTAAAAGGAGCTCTTACTTCGTTAGTGAGCAGATAGCTATCTTTCTTCCACTGCTTATGCTTGAAGATAGCCACAATTACACACAGCAGAACAAGAAGAACTGCTACGGCGACACTAACAGTTGTCCAGAGTAAAGACCACGAATACGAACTGAAAGCTTTAGCATCAGCTTCACCTAATGGTATAAGATATCATTAACAATAAACTGGTCATTTTCATTCAGGTGCTTTTAAGTCATAAAAAGTGAATGGTCATCAGCTTCAGGGAGATTTGTCGGCTGTCATTACCAGGTTATTACTTATGCTTGCGCGGCAGACGTATTTCCGGTTGTAGTTTCACTCTGCCCGAAAAATAACAAACTATCCACCTCGGAATGTTAACCACAAATTGCCCAAGACCTGCAGATGAGATATGGGGAAAACAATCGGCGGAGATAACGAGCAAGAAATAGGAAAATATTGAAAGTTGTCCCCGAACGGGTGGAGGGACGGTTAAAGCGCTCGAATGACAGCGAACCGTGTTTCTTTCTTTCGAAAAGAGCGCGGAAATATGCTATCACAATTTCATTCAAATTTCGGTCGTCTATTGCTGATATTCTGAAAACGTTCAAACTTACTTTGGTCATTTGCCTTTCCTTCCTCCAGTAAATATACAGTTGCTGTCTGAGAAAAAGCGATCCCGAATGAGTTGCTAGCCATACATCGGTAGTTTTGTGTCTTCATGTTCTTTTGAATTATTATGGTGAGGAAAGACACGGTGCCATTTTGCGTGTTGCTTGTTTCGTTAACCATTGTTGTGTTGTCTTTTAGCCATATGATCACAGGGTTTGGAGATCCCTCTGCAGCGCATTCTAATGTTATGATACCATCATTAATAGACGCCGAAACATTTTTGGGATGAATTCTGATGACTGGCTTCATAAGAACTAAAACGCCAAAAGAAAAAAGGTTTAAAGAATGCAGCACCTCCATAATGTGACGATCCCTGTTTAATCTGTCTATCCGGCTGTCTATCTGTCTGTCTCC
>BLAZ01001216.1:3168367-3170867 GCA_014633955.1 Acropora tenuis
GTTTGCAAGCACTTTATTATTATAAAAAAATTATTTCTTAAATTCTACACTATGCCTTCCATAATTGAGGCTGGATACCATTATGGTGGGGGACTAGGATTAAGTTTGTTTACTCTTTACTTCAGGCACCAAGCATGAGAAAATGGGTGCACGTGAACAACAACTGATTCCTTATGGCATAGTTCCAAGTCTCATGAGACCCACATACTTTGCCTGCTCTCTTGCTTTTTTTTTTACCAAAATCGCAACTAAGTCACACAGGCTGAGATTTTGAGCTGAAGACATGCTGTGATTATGCAACCACATCAAATCACTTTGGCCATTAAGAACAGATGCTGTCAATTAGATGAGTCAGTCACAGCATGTAGAACATAGAGCAGCTATGGGCTAAGCATGAGGAGTGACTAAAAACACAACCAAGGATTGATTGGTCTTTTGTCCCAGCTAATGTTTAACTGGGAATACCATGCAATGTTTTTTTTAACCAACTAATAACTGAAAAAAAGGTTAACAGCAGAGTGATATTATTGTCCCACAAGTACTTTCCACATTCGACAATGAAACTCCTATAAGTATAAAAATGTAAGAAAAAAATCACTTTTGACCTATAGTTTTTGAAAGCGAGCTAAAATTTAAAAAATAACTTCATATTTTAAATAAATTTAGAAAAGGTCAGTACACTCAATTTGATACTTTTCTACCACAATAAGAGTGACTTTGATAAGGTCTTCTTCAAAATAGATAACTTTGTAATATTTGTAATTCAATGACTTGTCTGAAAAATCAGTCATAGCCAAGTGCTGCTTCTGAAAAGTTATAGGAAGAAATTCCATGCTTTTTACACAGTTTCTTATAGCCATCCCTCAATTTTTCTTTTCAGCAATATAAAAAGGGGTGGACATTTTTTGTTCTTTGCATCATGAAGATGCAAGATGACTCGAAGTTTGTTTCAAAATGATGATCAGTGTTGGACTGAGACATGAGAATGTAGAGGCTTCACTCGGACATTTCTTGAGAGACCCAATCGTATGGAAGGTCCTGACGATTTGATGTTCACTCCCCCAAGACCCATGCCTGGGATTGTCTTGGGAAGAGACTCAGACATTGCTTCCACAGCCTTGGGTTGCAGAAGAGCAGGTTCATTGTTAGCAGCTGAAAATCACAAAGATAATCAATCAATCACTTAGAATGCAGAGGGGTTTTGCTTCAGAAGAATGTGTGGTGCCATGTTGGTGGGGAAGTAAAACGCCAAAAATTGATATCAAACGAGTTGTTAATAAGGGTCAAATTTCCACTGCAAAAATATCACATGCAAGGCTGACATTTCAAGAATCTGCTGTTGATCACTAAAAGTTTTATCAATGATTATTACTGGTGGCAGATTTACATAGTGTCTAGGCATCATTAGCTAATTTGCAATTTTCAAGGCACACTCTTGAAATTTTTAAATGACTGAAATTATCAATAAGTATTAACTAAATAATATCATGATTATTTTGTTATTCACTTTGTTGTAATGCATTAGTATTGAGCAGTGAATGACTGCTACATACATATTACATAAAGTTATAATTATCGTTCTGGTAAAGGTACTTTAGAATCTGATCCCACCAACACGCCAGTTGACGTGTGGGCCGACAGTCGGCCGAAAGTCGGCCGAAAGTCGGCCGAAAGTTTGCCGACTGTGGGCCAACTGTTGACTCTCAATCGACTTGACAGCCACTGTTTAATCTTAAAATGTACAAGACATGTCAGTCCCATTGTTGCATACACATGTATTACACTGTGTTTAATAGTAAAATTTTCACTGAAGTACATGTGGCAGGAACAATAACTACCATTTCATATTACTCAACAAAGGTAACCTGCATCTCTATTATGAAGTGATAATTTTATATGAAATGTTTCATATATTGAACTGCGGATTTGAAATCAAGTAAGCCATGATCATCGCAGTTTTGAACGCTATTTAAGCAATTGCGAACAGAAGCCTGAAAAAGTCAGGACTTCAACGGGGTTTGAACCCGTGACCTCGCGATACCGGTGCGACGCTCTAACCAACTGAGCTATGAAGCCACTGACGTTGGGAGCTGGACATTTGTGACTTTTTCAGGATTCTGTTCGCAATTGCTTAAATTGCGTTCAAAACTGGGATGATCATGGCTTACTTCATTTCTATTATCTTTGTTCAGAATGATAGCTGACGTTTAAAAGAAATCCTGTGAAACTCTTGAGTTTTCTACTTCACCAATTTTCTTTGCTCAGTATTTCAATAATTCACCTCACAATAGTATTGTTGTGGTTGGCAAGTTTATTTAAACACATTAACGCACCTTTGTTAGGATAAAGTTAATGCATCCTTTTGGAATCTTCAGACAAAACCTGTGAAATTGACACAGGAGATTTTTTATAACTAGCCAGGTTATAAAAAAACAGGTTTTTTTAGAGGTACTTATTCGATGCTTTAAGTTGGGTTTACATTTTTGAAAGATAATATCAT
>BLAZ01001216.1:3173367-3178367 GCA_014633955.1 Acropora tenuis
ATTTACCAAATCAGATGGATAAAAAAATGCTGTTTTAATTTTTTTCTTCTGAAACTTTCGCGAAACGACGCGCCATTTTTCAATTTGTAATTAATGCATTTAGTATATTCATTTAGTATATTCACTAATGTGGATATACTAAATGCATTAATTACAAAAAATTTAGTGGTATACCAAGTGGAAGCAAATCAATAAAAATGCTCTCCTACCAATGATGATATCATTTCTATCCACACATGTGTGATACCAATTTTGACCAATCAGTTAGCAGTATTTTTGCAGGATGTCCATGACTAAGCACTTGTGGCTGCTTGTGATACAAACAAACAACTGACTGGAAGCTTATGTTGTCAAGTTCAAACCGTTTTTGAAATAAAAAGAATAAAACATCTTTTGTTGTGCTGCAAGGATTTTAAGGAAAATTACCTTGTTTATACTTGGAGGTACAAAATTTCCCTTCTCATGCCGAAAATATTCAATATTTCACTCGTTCACCATGGTCACTCATGATACATCATTTCAACACTTGCAGAGAAATTTCATATCTCCACACGGCCATGTGATATCCTCTATTTATTGACTGCCAATATATTACCACAATAATAATAAAAATTGTTTTCTACTTCTGATAAAACTACGATAGCCCACAAATGTCCCAGTTTGGCAATGTTCTATTGCGCTCACAATGTATCCTTATCGTTATTATAAAACATCATTGTTTTATCAATAGTAGAAAACATAGAGTGGTAATATTCATCCATGATAAATGCATTTGCAAACTATTTATATCACCACAATTCGTTTTCTATCTCTGATAAAACTACAATGGTCCACAAACATCCCAGTTCAGCAATAATACGTTTATTAAGCAAACACAATGTCAACAACAGTAAGAGTGTCATCTGAAAATGCATTTTTTTCTGCAATCATTTCTCAATTTATTCAGACATTACACTTGCAAAATGTGTTCTAACTATTCTGGAATCGGAACCAGCCCTTCAGAGATGAGAACACAAAATTGAACATTAATTAGTCATCACATGCTCAATTTTAATATCCACACAACTACAAAACAGGTCTTTTGATGTTGTGGAAAGAGCACGAACATCTCCAAAATGTCCAAAAATGACAAATGCACGTGTAAATCATGTTAAACTATTGGTTTTTCACTGTCAAGTATACAAATTTATGATGTTCTTGTTGCCATCGTCATGGATGCTTAAGCTCCCTAACGTTCAGTATTGAGCCCACGATGTAAGACGAAACACTTTTGTTTAACGTAGTCCATGTATACCATCCTAGTGCGTGTAAGCAAGATAACTAATAACTAAACCTGTTACACTTGTCCTGGGTTTTACGCCCGGTTTTGTTGGTGAGCTAGTTGACTTGCCACGCCCTCTGCCTTTAACCTTTTTCTTGGCTCTGGCTTCATCAAAGTCACTGTCATCTCCAAGGTCACTCAAGCTGCCTGCATTGCTCATTTCCCCACTGTCCAAGTCACTTTCTTAAAGAAAAGGTGAACATAGAAAATTAAGGATTTTCAAGACTTCTCTTGTAAATGTACCCCAGACAGTGCAAATATTTATTCATCCACATTTTTTTCTTGAAACTAACCACTGTTTGTCAGTTGACTGTCAGTTGGTTGTTTTTCCGCTGACTGTCAGCCAACTGTTGGCCAACAGAACACTGGCAGTTGACAGGGGGAGCTGTCATCCATTTTTTGTTATAGATATTTAGACATTTGAATTTTGGTGCCTGTTTTAGATTACTTCTGGTGACCAACATTATGCAAATGACATGAAAACTACCCTTTGCATTTTTATTCAAGGCTTCGTGTTGTGAAGATATACTATAATGCACTTTGCCTCATCTCTTTTCAAGACACTACTTTTCTTGCTTGCCTAATGTGTCCCTGGAATAAGTACTTCAATCTTGGATACTAAACCATCCAATTCAAGATGACATAAGTGTGCTTGAGCAGGGTTGTAGCTGAGGAAAATGAATACGGTTGAAAAGCTAGGTGAGCCGGCATGGTTACAACATCTTGTCCCCAATCTTTAACAAAGCCTCGAATGCTGAGTTACCAAGCCTCGCGAAAACAAAATTTTGGCAAAGGGAGGAACTGAATGAGAAAACGGATGAAAAGGGAAACGAATGATTCTGGGGTGAATCATTTGCTATATATAGATTATTACATGTTAAGAGCCTGATATCGTTTTTATTCACTCGTTTTTAATACCATATCGCTCACTCGCTCGTAAACTCGCTCGTTCGCGGTATGGTATTTAAAACTCGTGAATAAAAACGATATCAGGGTCTTAACATGTAATAATCTATATATAGCAAATGATTCACCCCAGAATCATTCGTTTCCCTTTTCATACGGTACGATCACAAGCCAAAATCCAGCCGGCGATTGCCTTGGATTCAACCCGCAAATTTCACCGGGAGCCGGCGCTTAACAACAACCCTGCTTGAGTAGAGCTCTGTTCATCTGATACTCACCTTCTTGATCAAGTTCTGGTTCATCTCTTTCCTCTTCATCCTCAACCTCTTCCAAAGTGTTATTTTTTTTCAAGTTTGAGGTCTTTGTGACCTGCTTGTACTTTAAATCATCACTGCTTCCTGCCTCTCCATCACTTGCATTCCTTCTTGTCCAGTTGATTTGAGTATCGCCACTATAAAACAAAGAACATGCATTCAAATAATTTGAAAGTTAACGTTACTGCATTACAATCATTGGAGGTAGGAAGCCTGGAAGAAACCAATGGGCAGAGGTGAGAGCACAATAATTAACATAAATAAGGAAATTCTTCTGGGAAGGCTGGCAACAACCCAAACCCAGCCATGAGCCCCTCACATCACACACCCCAATCACACCAACAAAGTCTGAGGAAAAAACAAAATAACAAAAAAAAACATAAAAGAAAACAAATAGAGAACTATTAAGACGGAATCCGCCAGACGTTGGAGTAACAAGTGGACAAAAATCTTGTACCAAGATTATTTACATTGTATTGCAAACTTCTGTAGGGCTCTTTTAATTATCTTCTCAAAACAAGTCATTTCTAGCAACACCAAACGTCGAAAACGAATGTTGAACTTCGTATGAAACGCTTAAAAGTTTTGGTGAAATGAAACTGATGATGGAATTTTGCCTGTGTTTCCACAAAATCACTGAACTTTAAAATTTATTTTCTCTCTTTCCCGTGGGAAATTATTTTTCGGTGTTATTTCAGGCAATTATTTATGTATTTAGCTTTGAAAAAATGTAAAAATGACTGTAAAATATTTAAAATTACTCTGGTACAGATTTTTGTCCACTAAAACCTGAAATTGCTCCATCTTCTATCGGATTTCGTCTTAAATACTTAGGTATTAAAAATGATACTATAAACAAGTACTGGGGACAAACAAACAAACAAACAACAACAAAGAAATAAAAACAAGAATAATTTAAAATTATCTGCACAACAAGAAACAGTCCACAATGTCATCAGCATGACTCCAGAGTCCCTGTCTCAACATCTAACCTCTGGACAAGATGCCCCTATGTTGAATTTACTTCATGATAGACAAACACTACTCTAACAGCACATAGGACTCTCCACTGGGCATTAAACTACATTTTACAAACACTGCGAAAAACCATGCTAACAAACAACCTACGTAAACATACTCTAAAAGAATACAAAGGGTTAGCAATTGCTCTTGGTTGCCAAAAGGAAATTTACCAAAGCAAGGTGGTGTTCTAAGACTGCCTAGCCACCAGGTATATACTGTTTTGTTTTCTGTTAATTATTATCCAACATAAAATTTTTGATAGATGTATGAGTATTGTTTCATCTTTTTTAATACATTTTGAGCAGGAGCAAAGATTCATTTTAGTGAAAAAATATTTTGGGGTTAGGGGCACTTTACGTATTGGTCATGCCACAACCAAACAAAACTGACTGACTCAGTGTTTTCTTTGTTATTATTGTCTTCCACATCAGAAGATAGAAGTAGCCTGGCCTTCTTTCGCTTTGACTCAATCCTGTCTTCATCATCTGAGATGTCTTCCTCGTCGTTATTTGCAGTGCTGCTGCTTTCGTAATTATCAGCTGATGATTGTTGTGACTCTCTGATTGAAGCTTTCAAAGCTGCCTCCAACTCTTTTTGATAAAGCTTTTCATCTCGAGATAATCTATGAAAACGTAAGTAAACACATCAAGGGGGAAGGACTACTGGCTGTCCATGTTTTGGTTACAATAATAGTCTTTGTAATATTTTAGGTACCCCATAGTACATAATAAATTATGTACTAGTATATACCACACAAGTGAAGAGTGCTTTCGGCAGGGGCTGATTTTACCTCCGAGCATAGAGTGGCACCTGAAACTCTAAAAATCTATTATTTTTCTAACTTAATTGTCACAGACATAGTAGTTACTTGCGCTTGTGCTATTGATTCAACTTGTGTGGTATATACTGAAAGAATTACTTACCTTGGTGTCAGTGAATAGTGGGGGATATTTACTTCGCTGCTTCAAGGCTGACAGCAAATATCCACCACTGTTCAGCTCCACCTCAGTGAATAATAATCACTGTTAACTATAGGGTACCTAACATACAAATATAATATTATTACGTTGTCACTACCCAGCTGCCATGTCATACTTGTGACTTCATGGTTTATATAGAGCTGAATCCATTGAAAATATATTAAAGTCTTTGATGGTGAACAATAATAATAATATTAGAATAATAACAACAATAATATTATTCTTACAATAACAATTTCAATTCTTAAATTGTCAACATCATCCTCAGCAACACCATCAGCATTTTGTTTAAGTCTTAGTGAAACTATAGAGTGTTTTCACAAGACGTAATTGCAGCCATGTTGGTGTAAAGAACACTAGCAAAAAGGTCTTTGACTTTTAGTGTGCGGTAATTCAGACAAGTCTGCGACAAAATCGGTGCTTGTCAGTTGATATCTGACAGTGCTAGATCTTGAA
>BLAZ01001216.1:3221129-3223629 GCA_014633955.1 Acropora tenuis
AGTAGCAGTGTACTATGAACCTCTGCAAAAAGAAAAGAACAGTTGAAGCACAAATATATATGACAAAAAGAGAAATTTATATAACACTTCAGAAACTGGGACGGACTCATGTCAAATCATGTGGAACAAACTTGAGATTTGAGCATGTAAGTGCAACCGAATTAGTGTAATTTGTGTCAAGCGTATTAAATTTCCCTTCTTTGTTTCATAGAAATTACCAAAAAAATGTCAGATAAATAAGTTTGCTGATCAGAACCTAAGAGAGCAAGAGTGCCTGGCCAGTCGACCCACTACAATTTTTTTGCTTTTTCTCAGTTGCCCAAAACCAAATGTTACTCACCACTGGCAACCAGGCCCTGTTAGAGCACAACCTTGTAATGAGAGAAATACATCAATACACAAGAGTAAAACCGTCCCATTTCATAGCAGGTTTTTTATTCTGTAACAGCTCACCTACAGTAGCTTGGTAACCTTGCAACTAAGTCATACGAGATAGTGGCTTGTTTTGATGCCGCTCCATTATTTCGTGTTTCTTCAAATGTTTTGAGATTTTCTTGGTGTAAAAGGCTCTCAGTCATGGCCCTAATGTAACAGTGTTTGTTGAAATACCTTTATCTGGAAAATATGGGAAATTGCAATAATAATTCTCTCTGAAGTGCTTCAACAATTTTTTTGGCAAATGATAACAATTTTGAACTCAGGTTTTACACTCATCTTTGAGCTGCAAGATATAGGGTTGACTTAAACAGTGGTTCAACTTATACACCTGAAAATACAGTAACCTACATGTTAGCCCAGCAGGCCACTTCTCTCAGCTGTGTTTGGAAAATGACAACCAACTGATCTGCCTCAATAAAACAAATGAAAGGTTTTGTTTCTAAAATGTCTAACTTGAAACAGGAAAATTTGGTTTCAGACAAGTTGATAAGAGTAAAATTTCCACTGCTATTATTTTTTTCTTAGAGTGGCAAACTTGTTTGGTACTAAATTTTCTATATCAATCACAATTTCTGAAAAGCAGTTGAGTAAATATTAACCCTTTCCTGCCCCCGTTCCCTGCACTTTTATGGATTTTACTCTGTCTAATGCCAGACGATTTTACTCGTCAATGGGGAACCCCTTGAACAGGAAAGGGTTAAATGCAGGTGTTGAAAACTCAGTGAAACACAAACTATGCAATCCAAAGAACTTGGGATAAAAAAAACAGCAGCAACAAGTTAAAGAAGGTGCTTTTAAAGAATAATTTAGGGCTCGTTCGATTGAGCTATTCTGGAATGAGAATAAACGGAATAACATCCAGATTTATCTTTGAAGGTAAATTGAGGAAGATATTATCTATAGCATTTTGACTGGAAACGATGATGAAATTCTCCTTTGTATTCTGATAGCATGAAAATTCTCATAGGTGTAATTTTTAGAAGTAAACGTTCCCTTTCTTATTCTGGAATAAGGTCAATTGAATGCACCCTTAATAGTGCTCTTAAATGTTTAAGAATACCATAACAGCTCTCATTTAATTTTTTGCTTCAGATGGCAGACAGAAAAGGAAAGTTATGTTTCTTCTATGCCTGTAAAAATGAGAAAGATAAATGTTCATGGCTCAGTCGTCTTCAAAGTGCAGTGTCAGAAGAGGGACAGAATATTGTGGCATACAAGAACTCCAGTGGAGTTTACTTTGAAGCTGTGAAAGACATTGCTGAAGGAGAGGAACTTCTGGTGCTGTTTGATGAATCATTCAAAGGTTATTAAATTATTTCAGTTTAATAAATGATGTTTAATAAATATCCTTAATGTTGGTAGCTAGGGTGATTTTTTTTTGTGTAGTATCAATGTGCATGGGAAGTTTTTAGACAATGAGACAAAATTTGTAAGAGTTGCTAAAAGCAACATAATAGCAACATGACTCATAAGCTACTCAGCTGAAAGAAGTGAATCAATTTTGTTCCAAATCAGTTTGTTGATAATTATGCATTGATGGCTTCTCCTGTTTTTGTTTTTTACTGACTGAGTATGCAAATCTAATCCGAAACAAGTGGCAGATCTATTACTACTGAAGTACTTGCTGTACAGTTTTATGAAGTAGTAAAAATAATCAGTATTTGCTTGACTGTGTTTTGTCATTTACAGATTGTTTGACTATTTGTCTGTGCTTTTTAATGGGCCGGAAGAAGTTAGAAATTATTAGAACTTTGAGACAATAAGGTTCGCAAAAAAATGCTCACTTATTTTTTAACCTTGTTTACTCTTTTTCAGAATCAGGAAATACTTCTGATAGGGAAAGTACGCCTACTGTATCTTACATTACTGATGAAAGCGGTGGGAAAATTGCTGTGGTTCCTCTTGGTAGAGAAGTGGACGCATCGAAAGTGTTTGTTCATCCAGTTGAAGATGATGACAAAAATGGTGTCGATGGTGTTGACATTGGCAATGATGATGAAAACGATGATAACGATAACGATGGCAACGATAACGATGGTAACTATAACGATGATAACGATAA
>BLAZ01001216.1:3284876-3287376 GCA_014633955.1 Acropora tenuis
TATTGCAAGTAAAAATTTGAAGCATTTATATAATTGCGAGGCATCATGCACCAGAGGACGGGGCATAGTATATGATGTTATGTGATGTAAGAAAAAAAAAACCATGTGGTAAAAAAGAGAAGATGACAAGAAAAACAGCATCACTCGCTGTGATTTTATATAATTATTGTAAAGTTCATTTTAAAGCTACAAAAGACACTAGGAAGATCTCAAAATTGTCTGGGTTTCCTGTGTAACATAAGACAGTCACATGTTCTAGCTAAGGCTTTGGGTTAGTATGTGCCTGAGCTAGTCAAAGTAAATGGCAGGTACCCTTATCGTTCCTATTTTAAGATAAGAAGTTTAGGAGGGAAAGTAGAATCCACGAGTCATGTGTTGTTGTCGTGCTTCAAAAGTGGTCATTGTTCTTTCACGGAAGACGGCAATGGGAGTGTGAACGCATGTGCGGGGGAGCGCACAATGTGTCAACATCGTATTTTTTGCTTATTAACATAATTGCAAATTTGTTGAGTTCTCATCTTGGTCATTGCTTAACCTCCCTGATAGTATTCCATTGCGAACAACTTTGTTTGTTTCTTGTTATCCATCAAGGTGAGAGGTCTATTCGTTTTGAAAAATTCATCTCTGAAATCTGATCTATAGTAAAATTTTCAATGAAACAGTGATTTCGGCAGGTCACGTGACGTCCCTGTGACTCATAAGGTAGCTGGCTGAGACGAAAAGGTTAAGAGTTGAAGAATCGTAGTGTGCTTTCGTTTCTTGCACTTTATTGAGTAACACTGAACAACAAGTACAAGTTCGTCATGAAAAACAACTAACACTACTTCAAATGCCTTTTATGTTTTGCAGTTGTTCAGTGTTTTGAAAACATAAACATAATCAGTAGCAAAATGAAAACGTTGAACCTTTTGCACAAATGATTCCTACTGCTTTACTTCCACAGATTTTGGTTTTAATCTTCCTCAGCACTGACGAATCTATGCAAAATATGAACCTAACATATCTCTTAATAACTTTACTATTGTTAAATAAGTTCAGAATTCTCTTCCACGGTAATCCCGGTGGATCTCTATCACGACGGGCTCCTTTGCCAAAACGAGTGGACCTAGTTCTTCTGTTATCAGCAGGTAGGTCTTCTGACTGCGTCTTGTTCTGCATGGCCGCAAAAGTGTTTTGGTTGGATATTTTGGACTCTCCAGTTGTGCATCTGATGGTTCCATTACCTTTGTTTAAGCTTAAGTTTCACTCATGCATACTTTTGCTGGTTTGTGGGACGTTATAGAACTCACACACTAGTCGCAAAGAGAAGGGCAAGGAGTTCCCCATGCTGTGATCTGCCCTATTCTCTCCGTAAGTAACATCTGGCTGCGGGCGGATACCCTAGATAGGGATAACCTGTGGTATCCTGCCCCTTCTTTCAATTGAAAATGAATAAATCAAGTTGATATGATATAACATGAGTGCTCTTAGGTTCGCTCAAAGTTTCGCTCGTGAGATTCACTCGTAAAAGGCTCATTCTTCCTAAAGCCCCTGTGAACTTGGAGGATCGACGACCAAACGTCTCGAGCAGTCAAAAAATCTTCGCTTTCAGTGTTTACACTCATTGTCACACCTCTTTCAAACAGCTTTGACCCAGTTACAAACGTGCTGACTGCGTAGCAACTCCCTCGAGGGAAAGTCGAATTATATTTCGATAATAGAGCCGTTCCAGCATTATTTCGGAAAATCGGTATCAATCGGTCTGCCGCTGACATATCGATCTGTTTACATCTGAGGCCGTGAAAAATTTGCATGTTCTGACAGTAGCCAAGCCAATAGGGTGCGACGCATAGGACGTTACGCGATTCCCCGTAAACTCAAATTCTCCTCGGCAGATGTATACACGGGACCCACTTTTTTCTCAATAGTTTTTGGTTGCTATGATCTTCTTAGAGAATATTAAAAGCTTCTTTTCAAGCTCCTCTCACATCTATTTCGGAAAATGTGCTCATCTTTTAGCACGACTTATATTTAAATCTAGGATAACAAAAAGCGTTCCGCAGTACCCCTCCTCAGGTGATATTAGCCACTCGTCCGTCAATACCGGAAGCACATTTCCTGATTCGCGCTTAGAAGCTCCCTGCAAGCGGTTAACTAGTCATGGCTCTAGATCTCGATAAATTCCAGCTTCTCTTAAACAATCTCAGCAGTGAGTTAGATGAAAGAAATCTGCAAAGTCTGATTCATATTTGCGGCGAACGTATACCCGGTGGCCAGCGAGATAACATCAAAAATGGCTGGGACGTTTTCGCCACATTACGACGTCAAAACGCAATCGGTGATAGTCCAGAGAAGCTGCAATTCTTGCTTAAACTCATGAGAGAGTTGAGGCCTAGAAGAAGAGATTTGGTTTCCATGGTTAAAAATTATATCAAGCAAAATTACGAAGAAGCAGAATCTATCCTAAATGACGTCGTGGAGTCGAGTCGAGTCGAGCCTGAGTTTCCTAGCCCGTCTTGGC
>BLAZ01001216.1:3318744-3326244 GCA_014633955.1 Acropora tenuis
GATGTAAAAAATACGTTTTTCTTATTTTTGGGTAAGAATTTTCTTTAAAAAGTTATCTTTTATATCACAATTTTCTTTCAGGTATGCGGTGGTTACACAATAAATTAAACTTTTTGCCCCCAACTTTTTTCACCTCAGTTTTTGACCCATGCACGTATTAGTCAAGGGCAATTTTTTGGGCCAATTTTTAGGCTGTAAAAGGTCGACTTTTACATAGGTAGATATGGTAGCTTCCTACAACTTTCAGCAAATGTGTGGACTTGTCTGTAGAGACCCCATAAAATTAATAATATTATTGAATTATTGAACTTGTATTATTGAACTAGACCACTCTTTGCAGACAGCCAACTGCATGTTTCTTTCTACCGGTAATGCTCCTCAAAACTCTAAATTATATTATCATCTACCATAGGTGGAATACAGTAGCTGTCAGCTCTAACAGGTTTCTTTTCTAGGAGGCAATGGCTCTACATTGTTGTTTGATTGAAACAAGGAATTCTTTTTAAATTATTGGACACAAATATTTTTATAAAGCAAGCAAGCAGGCTGATTTAGTGAGAGAACAGGAATGTCACTCAACAATGGCACACACAGTACAAATACCCAAATATGGTCAAATCAGGACAGAATCGAGACTGTTACAGTACGCTCATCCTCTGGTCATCATCTGACGTTCCTGTCCTGTTGCTAAATCAGCCTATTAGATCATGCCGCTTTATCTTTTCTAGACTTAAAAATGAAAATCGAAATGTTCATTATCTTAATAATTACTGTATACTGTATCTTCAATAGTCTTGGCATTGTTAATGTCTGGCAAGTGAGTTCAAGACACAGAGAAAAACCCAAGGTAAAGTGGTACTAATTTTCCTTATTTATACAAGTACTGAACCCTGAAACTGCATGAATTTTATAGGTGAGAAGGTCATTAAAAGAAGGAAATAATTTGATGTACCTTGTATGCTTTGTACTTTATTGAGATACAAAGCAACTTTCTTTCTTCTTTTCATCAAGCTAGTTTTTGGTGAAAATCTTGTTTAGAAAAGCCCAATGATGATTTAGTCTGACAAAGGGCTAGCTCTCAAATCATCAGCATTGTTATCTCTTCACAGAGGAAATTTGGCTCTGTGCTATCAACTAGTTTTATACCAAAGTTTAATTTGAATATATTAATTATGATTGTACATAGTAAAAATCTTGTCATAATTTTCCTACCGACAACTTGCCAAGCCTCTTAATTTGTGACTTTCAGCTTATTCGAAGATCAGAAGAACACAAAAATACAACTGTTTCTGCTCTTATTTGGGACTCCGATGAGGGGCGTGTCTTTGCTGGTGACATGTTGGGTGTGGTCAGTGTTATCCATGTTCCACAATCAAACAAGGTAAAAAAATTTACATCTTTCATGGTTGAACGTTATTAAGAAAAATTTGTTAGAAAGTCCATACATCTCAGAGGTTGTAATTTGGGTTAGTGAAATGTAATTTATATGTTGAGGGTATTACATGGCTGTGTGGAGATACAACATTATTTTCTCTTCAAGCTTTGAAGAATAATAATAAATATTATTATTTCACAAAGGAGCACAGATTTTTTAGAGACTACTTTATGTACTTGGACAAAGCCAATGATAGCAACAATGATCTTTTCACATGTGCGGAAAACACATGAAAACGTTCACCTGGTATTTCATTGATGTTTATAAAATAAAATTATAATAATTCTGAATGAGCTAGAGTAAAGAACTGCTAGCAGACAAGTAAAGCTGAAATTGATAACTTCAAATGTACCCATTACAACCTGGAAATACAAGTTTGCACTAAATTATTCTAATTAAATGCCAAGAAAACTTTAATGAAATCATGGAGTTACATGAAATTAGGTTTCCTGTCAGAATTTAAGAGTGACTGATCTTGCAGTAGTGCAACTTAGAGTATGAATGCACAAGAGGTGAGAAGGTCAAAGGACAATTTTATGTAAAATGTTAATAGTTTTTAATAAAAAACTCCTTCTACTTATGACTCTTTTAAAGAGAACAGAAATGTAGATAAATTATAGTGATCTCAGGATGAAGAATAGTAAAAATAAATCAAAACAATCAAGGGCATTAAGATAAGCAAACATAACAAGATATTGCCTTCAAGAATTTAATTTACTGTAATCATCATAATTAATGCAGTGTCAATCCCCTCCATTGCTGTTTATCCTTGAAAGTAGGTTTTTAAGATCAAGCAAAAATGTGGTTGGAGATAATATTAGTTATCAATTAATCTAAGGCCTGTCAAAACCCAGTTGGCCATTGAAAGTGAAAGTTTGTCTGAAGCCCTTTAGTTAACACAGTATGTTTGTTGACTCAATGTTTCATCAGCTTTCACCTGGAAATAAAGGTCGGCCTCTGCTTCATAGTACCTCCAGCATTGTGGCCAAAGCACACACAGCTATTGTACAGCTTGACTGCATTGGAGATAAGCTTCTTGTATCCACGTTGACCAAATGCGCTGTTGTAGATCTGAAAAGGTTTGTTTGTTGTTTTGTCAGGTCCTTTGATTGAACAAAGCCAGGAGCTTCTAGACCGAGTTGCTTGAAGTATTGTTAGTGCTAACCAGTGGTTTATACTGTAATAACTACCATTGAAACATATAGCTCTTGTTACTTCTTAACTAGTGGTTACTCGCACTAACCATGCTTCACAGGAAGCAGGGTTGACGCAGTGGTGAGAGCACTCGCCTTCCACCAATGTGGCATGGGTTTCGATGTCCTGACCCGCTGTCATACGTGGATCGAGTTTGTTGGTTCTCTACTGAGTTCTTAGAGGTTTTTCAATGAGTTTTCTGGTTTTCCCCTCTCACCAAAAACCAACCTTTGATTTGATTTAGTTTGATTTGTTGTGATTCAGTTTTATTTGTCTCAGTCCCCGATTAGTAGGGCACGTGTGCCTGGCTATGAGAAAATAGACTTTAATAAAGTTAGGGTTAGGGTTATTGTTGTTATTATTATTTAAGCAAGTGGCCCCTGGCTGGTGAGAAAAAAAGAATTTGAATTATCAACAGAGTCAATAGTGTAAATATCAGCCACCATAAAAGATTATTGAGCTAAAGTTTAGAGTGTGCGCATTTCATGATAGGCTAACAATCAAAACAATATCATTGTGATTGGATCTTTTGAGCAATTTTAATTTATTATCCATCTCTCCAATTATTAGAAGTCAGAGTTCTTGTGCTCTGTAATTTAATATTTTAGACTCTATATATGTGAGTGTAGAATTAAATGAATATGTAGCAGATTAAAATAATTAAAAATGTTGTTTTTTTCAACGTATTTGTTTTTTTTCTGTCAAATGAAAGTACTGTTTACATCTTTTTTTGTTGTTTTTTTGTCCTTTTTAGTTTGAATTCGGTGTCAGTGGGAGTAAAGCCGAGGTGTGAGTGAATGCTATGTTGTAAATTAAACATACATTTTGAACGTTGATAATAATAATAATATTATTACTATTTTGGGGATAATATTCCCCTTTATGATGACATAGAAACTGAGGATTTCCCTTGCCTACACGGTATAGCAAGATAAAAAGCAATGTGAAAGCATTCAGATAAAATTATCTTTGGGGCATTAGAGTTGCGCAGTAATTCCACTCTTAGAGTGAAGTGGAATGTTTTAATTAACTGAACAAGAGGGGAATTCTTCATGATTGACAAACATGTTATTAAAATTGACTAGGAGACGAAATACTATAGTAATGATTATTATTATTATTGTAAAATTTATATGTTTTCAGGGATGGCCTCTATGGAAGTTGTTTCTATAAAGAAAGTACATCTGACAGTCTTACCATTTATTCCGCTCGTCCTGGATCGAGACTTTGGGAGGTGAGATTATTAAACTGTTGGTGTGTTATGGTCTTGCATTTGCCGCGTTCAAAATTATATTGAATTAATTTTGTTGTGGAAGTGCACTTTTCTTATACAGCAGCTTTAATAATCTTAAAAGAACCAATGCACTCAAGTTAAAAATTACTACTGACAGCTGGAGGCAGACCACACCCAAGTGATGCTCTAGCTTAACCCTAGTTGCTATTCATTGTTAGGCCAGTATCGATGGACAAGTTCTGTCCACTCAGCAATACAAAAACCTGTTAGGAACTCCACCTGTCACTTTGCTGGGATACAGGTTTGAAAATTTGTTTTCATCAGCTTCCAACTAATTGTATTTACACCATGCTGTAAGGTGAACGGAAAACGATTAGTATACTGTTGGAGAGAAAATATCAGTTGAAATATCAGATAGCGGGCAAAATGCATGCTTGCCCTTGCAGTCCTGTGTGCGCACATGTATCTATTTTGCTCGCAATGTGTTTACGATCTAGAGGGAGGTTGTGTATTTTATTGTATTTTTTCACTGAACCTCTTGTTGAGCCTCACTTTGTCTGTGGTAGCTGCTGCACAGTAGTTAAAATGCCTATGAAGTGAAATTTTGTAATACTTTTCGTAACAGGTGATGAATACTTGTTATCGCGACTATAAAGCATGAATTTCTGTCCCCAACATTACGTCACAAGACCGCATTTGGCATCAAAACTCGGCCCAGTCTCCCGGACATCTTTGAGGAAAACGGCCCAAATTTGAATGCCTATAAAATCACCAATTTTCATTGTAGGGATCTTAAACTTTGGAATTGTGCATTTCGAACTTGAAATTTTCGAAAATCGCATTAAAAAATATCGCTTCATAGGCACTTTAATGTAAAATACAGTAGTTTTTCTATGCCTTCTCCATAGAACGGTTTTCAAATGACTGTCAAAAGACCAAAACCAAAGCAATTATTCCAACCAATCACAACAGGAACAAACAGCACCATTTTGAACCAATCACAATTCCTAGCAATTATCTGCAACTCGCTCAAAGCGCGGGAAAACTCACGCGTACGTGGTGCGATTGATTTTGGTTTCACTTCTCATTGGTTGAAAAACTGGCGCGAGTCTTTTTAGCCAATCACTAAGAGTAGCAATCGCAATCGCGTAGTTACTTTCGACAGTCATTTGAAAACTGCTCTAATAGGGCAATCCATATATATGAAGGATAGAATGGCATTGAATACACCCGTGCGTGAATGATGCAAGTGATGCTTGTTGGGCAATGGCTGAAGGAACCACTGAAAGGGTTTTCAGAGTTCCAGGTAGGAATCGAACCCATGACCCCCGTGACGCTGGTCAGATGCATTCATGTGGGTATCTCACTATGAATGAAAATCACGTCTTTGAGACCCCAGTGCTAGCAGTGGTCACTTTGTGTGAAGAAGAATCCAGTCAAGCGACCTTAGTCACCAGGAGTTCTTGTAGCGCGGTGGTTGGAGCATCCAACCGGCATTACGGAGGTTGTGGGTTCAATTCCTGGTAGTTGCTTCACGTGTTGCCACGCAACCATAATTTACATCAGGGTAATCCATGGTATATGAGACCCATTTGTGACTTGAGTTTTCTATACAAATTATTTCTTTTTTTGTAATAACCAACCATTTTCAAGTTGAGAAGGCAGTTTTCATACTTGATCTGATAGTTTTCTAGTTGGTTGGAACTAATGATTGTAAACATTATTTTTTTAAGTGAAGATTTCAGCTGTTCTTGTTTTTGAGACACAAGTTTAATATGAATAAGGGCATGGCATCCAAGAGACTTTGTCAATGTCAATCTATGTCAATCTGTTCTTTTTAGGTGCAATGATGTCAAAGCATTGCAACAAGGAGATTTCCCTCCACAATCGGTCAATTTTGCCAAATTACTCCTTGTGAGGTATTCTTGGATTTAATCGTCATAATTAACTGTACATAAAATTATCACAAAAGAAGACATGCAATCTTAAAAAATAAAGCCAACTATGTTCTGTGCTATAAATGTAATTAAAACCTGAGGCTGTGGATGATCTACTGAAAGAAATAATAGACTATTTTACAGTTGTGTGCTTAGTTGCCAGGCCTGTGAATGAAAGTGAGGTTGGTGTTGGCCTTTTTTTGATAGGCTGGTTTTCGTATGTAAATTCATACTAATTAACATGACATCAGCATTATTAACATAAGAAAAGAAGGGAAGTTTCTATCAAAACAACAAGGTCAACACCAGCCTCACTCGCATTCAAAGGCCAAGCATCTAAGCATTCAACCGTAAAAGGGTCTATTCCAATGTGACACATAGACATGGCAACCCAAACGAGACAATGCGGCCAGTTGGCATTCGCAAAGTGTGCTGGAGTTTACCATGAGACCATTAAAGAAAAATCCATGTATATTGATGCATGGAGCATTCTGACTTGAAAATTTATAATTCACATGCTCATTGACTTGCAACTAGCCAAAAATACCTTTTCTCAAGCCAGGTTTGTTAACTTCAATCTCAATTGATGGAAAGTTTTTGGCAGTAAGAAGGTTCCTCATTTTGTTGCAGTTTTTGCCTAAGAGTCCGCATGGACAAACGGGTCCAACACATCTGCTTAGTTTTATGATCTTGTTCGTTTTTGTTTTACGACCTGTACATTTACTCCCCTGTCGGTGGTGTTCCCCAGATAACTGTGCTAAGATATCTTTCATCAGTCGTGATAGTACCATATCGAGTTCAGCCAAAAATCCACTTGCCAAACGCAACTTTTACGACTCTGTTAGGCGACTCTGTTACTTTGGCTACTGTTAGTCTCGAGCCTGGAGTAAATTTTTTTTCTTTTCTCCCAACATTTAAAATTGCAGGGAGCGATTCATAGCGACTTGGTCTGGGATGCGTCTTTACATTCTGGATCCTATCTTAGGACAGCTAGTGGCCTGGTATAGCTTAGATGCAGGTACGGCATTTGGTACAAACATAGACTGCGAGAACTCTCTTATTTCAGCGCCTTGCTCGCCCCTCTTGCCCTCCGACTCTCTTGCATGCGCGAGTATTTTGCCCTACCTCGCCAAGATTTGAGATTAGCAGTCGGAGCAACTTTTTACAGTTAATGACTGGTCCCTTGGGGAACCGTGGATTTTGTTTGCCGAGAATCTCAATGTTTCCCAAGACGAAGGTTCGAGCGATTTGTTATATATCAAAACAAATGGATCAAACGAACCATTTTGATAAATGATGAAAACAAAAGCAAATTTTGAAAAACGCGCTGAGATTCCAGCGAACGTTATAAATCAAATAATTTTTACAGAGATCCTGGATGCCTGCTGTCTTGGCCCCGAGATCTATATTTATGATTTGGATGGTTGTGTGAAATGGTTTGGGCTTCTTTCTGTCAAGGAGTGCGTTGCAAGGTTGAATGCGATGGGAGAAATCAAACAGTGCATTACGGTGAGGATTTCTCTTCAATAAGCTTGAGAACTCATTTGCAAGCGTGAGAGAGAGCGAGGCAATTAGATGTATGCATACGTCAGTACGCAAGTGTCCTCTCGCATTTCACGAATGAAAGCTTTAGTTTGGAAAGTAAAACACGAATATTTGCAACCAAATGAGCAGGCAATGGTTAACATTCCACCGAAGAA
>BLAZ01001216.1:3336244-3338744 GCA_014633955.1 Acropora tenuis
AAGCACAAAGTAACACGTTTAGATCGCAACCAGTCGCAAATTGCGAGCGAATATGCCAACATTGTGCAAATAAAAGGGCATTCTTCAAACCGAGTGATGAAATGGAAGATCACAATGAAAACTGTACACAACAACAAGTTGACAGCTATCGCGCCAGGTTCTTGTCTTACTATTTCTTTCTTTTCGATGTCAAGCGTTTAAGACGTACTCTGCATTTTATTAAGGGAGACAAGCAGAAAACTTGGAGCATATTAATTGATTCCCTCTCAGGTAAGAATCTTTTCTTTTTTCCATGTTTTTTTATTTTTCAAAATTTCAAGCACAAACACATCGAGGCTAGCCGACTTCACACTCGTGATGGTTCTCTTGCACTCTGTCTTTGTCAGTCGTTTTAGCGAACCGAACGTATCTGTCAATTTAGAGCGGTTTAAAATGACTGTCGAAAGACCAATGAAAATCGCTAGAAATTAGCTGTAACTTTCTCAGAGCGCAGGAAGAGTCTTGCGTTTAAGGTGCGATTGGTTTTTGTTTGCTTCTCATTGATTGAAAAGGTTGCGCTAGATTTTGCTGCCAATCACTAAGCGTAGCAATAACAATTTGCTCAAAACGCGGCAAAAATCGCGGTTTCAAGGTGCGATTGCTTTTGGTTTTACTCGTCATTGGTTGAAAATTTGGCGGGAGATTTTTGAGCCAATTGTAGCAGTTGCAATCACGTCATTTCTTTCAGCAATCGTTTTAAAAATGCTCTATGGGATCGTTTACCGCACTGTTGAACTCAAATCCCTGTTGCGCAGGTCTTATCTCCGTGGATGACGTCATTGCAAAGCACACTGAAGAAGGCGATGCCCGGCGGGCCCTCCACGAACTGTATGATGGAATGAAGGCCTATTCTGAAACTTTGCTGTATCATTTGTCTTGGTAAGTTACAATGGAATTTTGGATTTTGCCTACACTACCAATGAGAGGAAGACAACACTTTAGATACGTTGGGTGCCTTGTAGGTCAGCCGGGCCTTAAAACAACCATTTAATTACACAACCATTGCACAGTCACATAACATTGGGTCACAATACGGGATTTATCTCTCGAAATTAAATACCAATGAAAAGTTTGCGACACCGCCAGATACGAAAAGCCAAAACCACTGCGTGGAAAAAAAGGGACGTATACACCCGCTCCATCCTGCGGCGCCGCAAACTCTGGAGGCTGAATTACAATAATGAATCATGTGCCAGGAGCCCACCAGATAGAGCTTCCATGTTCATTAATTTCTTGAGTTAACCCTTTCCCGAGTAGATTTATAAATAGAACCATTTTCTTTTGTAATGCGCTTGAATCTCATGAATGCGCCTGCTGCCTGCTGTCATTTCTCTATTTTCATTGGCTCGTTCCTCTATTAGCGCGCGAAACCTCCTCAGGGAACCGTTCTATTTATAAACATACGCGGGAAGTGGTGGACTCCAAGGGCTTGTATGGAAGATGAAGTCTCCATCTGATGGGCTCCTGATCATGCAGATAACTTTATGATACATTACTATTTCACGTTACAAACTGCTTTGAATGCAAGAGTTGAGTGGAATGTTTCTCTCACTTTTATCTTCGTTATCATGATTAATTCATGAATTTGTGCCTATTTTTCGCAGTGTGTATGAACACGATGGTCGGGAGACAATGTTAATATGTGCAAGAATGTTCCCTGATGTCAAGCCTTGGGAAGTGATGAAGATTTGCCGGCAAAGCAAAGTGCACAGTTTGGAGTCTAGTGCAGCGGACTTTTTGTATTATACCGAGCAACTGATGAGATGGAGTGCTGAGGTTGGAAACACAAAGTAAGCAAGAATTGTAGCCCGAGTCGGAAGCGCTGCTAGTGGAATTTTTTGTGCTGTTCTTTGTATCCTTCGTTTGAAGATGATTTCGTGTTCTATTAACAGAGCGCTTTTGCTTGACCCTATTGGTGCTGTAAACTAATCCTCTGGAATTTGAACTTTATTTGTATGCAAATTTATTCTTTAATTTTTATCATCTGCAAAATGGCTGTTAGTCACGTAAGTGGACATAGATATGGTCTGTGATTGGTTACTCGTAGTGAATGCTCTGGTTTTGTTTGACTCATCCTTCATGTAAGAACCTGTCAAACTCCTCGGTTACGCGATACAAAGAAAACAAAAAATCCAAGAGACTATTCAGCTGTAACGAAACCCCAGCACGAGATAACAAACCAAAGAAAACACATCATGGGTTCTTACACCGAGGGGAACCCAATTGAATTAATTCTCCTACTTTTGTTCTTTTTACATTTTTTGCCGCAGAGAACAGACTGTTGGAAAAGTTTGTGAGGATCGTGAAGTTGCCCGATGGTGGTTCCACTGCGCTCTCATTGCAAACTCTACTGCTCCGACGAACGAGCCTGACTGTCAGCTTTGTGGAATGCCCAGGTCAGCCTTAAGGACACTTTTCGATTCTTAATCATTGGAGCAGAGTTGTCGCAGTGTTGAGAGCA
>BLAZ01001216.1:3377652-3380152 GCA_014633955.1 Acropora tenuis
CTGCGCGTGCTTTCCGCCACTAAACAATTGAGAGCCTTGTCAAATAAAGTCAGTGGAGAAAAAAACTATTTTTGAAGCCCGAGTTACACTTTTTAACAATTATTGTTCGTATAATAAATGTACATACGTACTGAGAAATTCAGTCAGCTGTTAGTTTTTTTGTTCTTTTATAAAGAAAGTCCAAGTGCGAAAAACAACTGCATTCATTCATAAAAAAAACTGCATTCATTTAACAGCAAGCTAATTCGGGGTGCAAGCTCTTGACAAAATTACAGATACAAGTTTACTCTGAATTAAAATTATATTTAAGAAAACATTGTAACATGATCAAGAAACACAGCTGGAAGGAGGCATCATTTTGGGTATTTATGGGGACCAAGATATCGTAAGGATCACTGAAATCCAGCTCTGCACGTTTGGTGGTTTGAAGGATGTTAATTAATTGAAACATCCTGAGGTGAAAAAGTAATTTATTCTACACCTTGTATTGTTAGAGGAAAATCAATCATCCATATTTAGGTGACACAGAATTAACTTTTATAAATAATGGATGACACACAGTAGTTTGGTGATTGTATGAACAAATGTTGTTTCTGCATCTCTGAAAATGAATTAGATAACCTAAAAGTTGTAATCTTCACACAGCTGTGAGGACCCAGAATATATTGCTTCACACATAATAAAAACTGGAAACTCTTTATGACTCACATTGGTTATGGTTATTATTTTTGTGATCAGTTTGTAATAAATGTTGCTAACACAAGTGACACATGCAAGTGAAAAACATACTAGTTTAGAGATAAAATTAAAATGATCGAAAGTTGGTTAGAATAAGTTTTTTCATACAGTCTCTTTCCTATGCATTTTTTGGGAGGTCATGCCAGCCTTGGTCCCACCCTGAGAGAAGCGTTGCGTGACATGCCAAAAAGTGTTTTTACAATGAGTGCAATAACACTTTCATTCAAAAGAGAAAGTGACTGAAGCGTCTTCTTTGACAATTATTTAGGTCAAAGATAACAGCCTACCAGATTCAATAGAGCAATACCTAAGACTGCTGCACTCAAGAACAGAAGGTGCTGAAGAAGAAGTAAAAGAATGTGAATTAATCCTGGAAAAATTGCCTATTGGTAGGTGGTGACTATTCTCTCTGTTGAAAATTGAATATGGCTTGTGCTGGTTTGGTACTGTTTCCAAACTTTCCTGGTTATTATAATATTTGTCATGATTTATGCTCTTATGGCAGCTGCACTGAATATTTGTAACATGAATGCAGTGTGTTTGGTTTTTATGGATCAACCATCATCCACCTCATGTAGTCCCAGTTGTTGGATAGAGTTATCCATGAGATAGATCCAAAACCTACTGAGCTATCCAGAGGTTAATATTTTAGCGAGCTCTTGCATGCAAAGCGGAACACCATGGGTAAGAAAATGTGGTAAACTACCCATTTGAGGAAATTTGGCAATTATGTGACCGTTCACCGAACGCCCACCTGCCCGACCATCCGTCTGTGCCACAGGCATACCAATGTAAAATTTCGGGTAGTCTGTGGTGAGGGTTTTTTGGTGCGAAAACAAATGGCAACCAGCGTTCTGTGAAGCATAACAAGTTAGAATTTCAGGGAAGTCAACTCAGAACAAAAAGACATTTATTAGAACTTTGTTATTGTAATGAAATTGGGAGCTCTGCTTTTAGGCTTGGCTAAAATTATTTTTAATTATTTTACAAGGGCTCGCTCGATATGAAGTGATAGAGAACCAACTAGAGGCATCACGCTTAGTTGGTTATAATCATTTTATATCCAATTATTTAAAACTCCAGGATCAACAACTCTTTCATCTTGATTTTATTGTGGTCCAAAATGGCTTTTGTTGACCATTCTTTCCCAGAGCTGAAAAAATGTTTTCAGATTTCTCTATTGCTGATGCGTTCCTTGACCTTATCAGGTACAGTACATAATTATATGAACTGATAGCCTTTGTCCTGTGAGCCAATTAAAATGCTGGAAATCTGATATCCATAGTTCAGTTTTTAATACTGCGTAATACTATTATAATGTTAGATTATTTTGAAAGGAAGCTGAAAAGAAACTGGAGAGGACACAAAAGTGTGATTGTGATAAATACTTTCAATTTTCTCCTATTCTCTTCACATTGCTCCTGCCAGTGGTCGTTGCCAAAACCCTTGTTGACGCTTGTTATTGTCACCTGGTTGGTAGAGTCCAGGAAATGTTATTTCTCAAACACAGCTTGCAACCTTGCCAAGCAGATGCTGCAGCCTGGCCTTTGCCATACACCCAACCACACCCAAAACTGCATTACGATAATGTCGAGTCCTCAGAGGAAATGTGACAACCAAACTAAAACAGAACTGAATGTAAATTACAATAACCACTCAGAAACTTTTACCATGCAGAGAAACATTAATTTTGAGGGATGGGAGGCAGGGTAGGTGTAGCCAAGCAGATTGCATCACGCAAATTGGATTCTGATAGATTGAT
>BLAZ01001216.1:3406539-3409039 GCA_014633955.1 Acropora tenuis
AGAAAGATACTGTTGAACAGGCTGATTCAAAGGTTTCTCTTTGATCTTACAGGGGTTTCCAAAATTCGCAAACCACTGAATTAATGTTAAGGAGAGCGAGAAAGATGAAATACAATCCCGCTAGAAGGAAAAAGCTGCTTGGTAAGTTGTTGTGCACATATTTCTGAGGAAGACATACCCTATGTGCAAATTAGTGGGGAGCGATTTGAATACAAATTATTCCTCCCACCCTCGCACGAGCTTCCAGGTTATACTCATACCAGTCCTCCACCAGAGAGAAGTGGTTTACGCATGCTCGGTTGTATCAGATGACGACGGACGGTGAAATCCGGTAAATTAATTGTGAGATGTTACTGTTCTAGCTTAAATCATCGGAGTAAAATTAAATTGAATGATTACAAAGATAGTTGGGTCACAACTGTTACTTAATTTTGGCGCGAAATGTTTAGTTATTTGTACTTTCACTTGTGAAATTACGAAGTTGTTATGGCACCGTTTTCTTTCGTAAGAAGCCCCGCGCCTATGAGCGTAATTTGTCACCAGACAGAGGGTATTAGTATGGTGCTCCCGTGAAATAAAGAAATTATTTCCCTTGCGTTTTCTTCAAATTATCTTGATTTCGAGTATAAGATTTTGGACAACACGCGCATGAAAATTAATCCCTTATTTCAGCCACCACCATCGGATTTAACATATATATTAAAGCAGTGTTTAAGTGACTGTCGAAACTAATTACACGATTGCGATTGCTACGGGTAGTGAGTGACTTAAGAATATCACGCCAGTTTTTCAACCAATTATGCAGGTAATCTCTAGGAGTTCTGCAGTTTGCTTCTATTGTGATTGGTCGGAGTAATTACTTTTGTATTGGTATTTCGACTGTCATTTGAAAACCGCTATATTATTTCTTTTATTGAAGATCCGAACAAGCGACTAGCGTTATTCAAGAAGCTTGAGGAGACTCATAAGTTACGTGATGTGAAACCTCCTCCTACCAAGAGAGAACCGCCGAGGAGAGTCGAGTACTTTGCTGGTGAGTTTTGTTGCGACGAGCTTTCCACTCGCAGTACTTTGGATTTCAGTTTTAAACGATTGAATTTTACGATATCCATTTGTGTTAGCTTACTTCGTTAGCATTCTCTTGGGGCTTCGCTATGAAGCCAGAAGTTTTTGTTGGTTTGGTTGCGTGGAAAGTGGGGCGAGACCAAAAAAATAGTGATGGGGGTGACTTAGTGAAATCACCCTTCCCATCTGTTCTTATTTCTCGCGCGTGATTGCATTATTTTCCACGTGACCAAAGCTTGAAAAATCCCATTTCTCTTGAAACCCCATGAAATTACTTTCCTCCCGGGCATCCTTTATTCTTGTACTCGAGTTTCCCTGGTTTATCAATTTCTTCTCTTTCAAATCACACGAAAGTTTACCGGGAACTGGAGATAACGAGTCGTGCCACTTCGAATCGATATGCTATTTATTTCTCGTCGATACAAAGCTTAAAGGGAAAGTACTGTCTAAACACAGATTAATTCATATTAAAGAATTTTTTCATAATGAGATTCCTGCCATATTGTGTATCCTGAATCTTATTATGCAGATGTATTAGACATGTATGCTTTCGGAATGGAAATGACTGAGATGGGAGGCGTTTGATATGGACTCAAAAGGAAGATAAATTGGATTGCAATCCACGTTGGCGATGGCGTACGTTTCCGATTCCTCCGCCAACGGACTAAGTTTTCCTTCTTTATTTTCCCAGCTCGAGAAGCAATGGCACACCATTTGGCGTCCACTGAAGAACACAACAGACAACAGATGACGTACAGGTACAGCGCATTTACATGCGGTTTCATTGTGAATCACTGTGGTGGAATCCCGAAGCCGACGCCATATTGTGGCTCGAGTTGGTTGGTTCTTGACCTGTTCAAGAGGCGTTATTAGGGGTGGTTCATGGGCGTTATACGGGCGCGTGACATGCGAGGGGAGAGGAAAAGAAAAGCGACGCCTTCAGTCACGCTATTGTTCGCTCATTTCATATGGCGACCGAAAAGTTTTGTTGGCTAATTCGTGCCGCGTCACGGATGTTATCGTGCGAGGAATACATGGGTGGAACTGGGGGAAGCAATTTCGAAAGCTGTTGTATTTTTCCCTCCCGTTCCACGCGCGTTGCACCACAAACACCCACAGGCCAGATGGTTCTCTTCTCCGCTCTGTAAAACCTTCTAACTTTTTCGTATCATTTTCAGTTGGGTTTACAAACAGGCTGTGGTTCACAAGGATGAAGAGCAGAACATTATGGGCGATCGCAAAGAGTATGCACCCGAAAACAGAGCGAAGAAAACATCTCCGCCAAAGTAATCAGCTCTTTCTACGATTTAGTTTCATGTAAATCAATTCACGCAATTCGACGATTGTTTGCTTTTTCAGAACCAACCGTTCTCCCGTCACCCTTCCTCAGATGGACCCAGCAGTGCTGTCCGGAGGCTCCCTTCCCCTGATAGTA
>BLAZ01001216.1:3438454-3445954 GCA_014633955.1 Acropora tenuis
TGTATTAAATCTTTAATTCTAGAGTTTCTCGCATTTTCTTATTGACACAAGTAATTGGTAATAGGATTTCGTGTCATGCAATTCTGCGGTAATCGTGGTCGTAATTTCAAATCACTTCCCGGATTACTCCCTGAATTGTACTCCACCAGAAGCCGATGAGTGGGATCATGCAACTCCCATACTAAGCCTATGTCACGGCATTTTTGCAAACTGATCTATTTTTAGTGTACCTTTTCTTTGTGAAAGAAACGCAGTTTCGAACCAGTGACGCAGTGACGTCAATTAGTTTCTTGTGATTGGTAATTGCACCCCCACGGGACTAACACTCTGGGGAAATTCGATCTAAAAATAGATCGGTCTACGAAACCACCGTGACAGGAATATAGGGGTGTTGCATGCTCCAACTCATCGGCCCCTGACTCCACTAAGTCCTATTACCGTTACTAATAATACGTGTGATTAACAAGATCGGACGACCGCGGAGCGGAAGTCCGATTTATTAATCAAGAGTATGATTACAGACAGAATTGCACGACACGAAGTCCTATTACCAATTAATCATAAATAGTACACTTTCCAAACCGCTCCTATCAGTTAAATTCCAGGATAGTTAGTACACATTTTGGTAGCCCTAAATGACTCGTGATAATCGAGAAACGATAGCAGAAGTGCGAAGTTACATTTTCTGATGACGTTCTAGCTGTCATTGACGTCTTCCTTGCTTTGGATCCTTAATAGGGAGCTTATGCAAAGACTCCGTCGACAACAGCGAGAACGACATCTGAAAATGCAACATCGCGTTTCTGGGATCATTTCTCAGTTTTCTTCAGTCATTATGCTTGCAAAATGTGTTCCAAGTATCATTTAATTAAGTTGGAATCACAGCCTCCAGATAGAAAAGAAGACAAAATTGAAAGCCTGTCGTCAATTGCTCACGCCGTCCACACGACGACAAAACAGCTCATTTCGTGTCGTCGGAAGGACGAGAACGGCTACGTAATAAACGGCTACGTAATGCATAAAAAATGAAAAACGCATGCGCAAAGCGTGCAAAACTCATGTTTGCTATTGTTAAATATGCAAATGTATGACATTCTTGTTTCCGTCCTCGTCTTGCTTGCTTAAGCTCCCTAACGTCTTCGAGACGAAACCCCTACTTCGTCACCAGTTGCTTGAAATATTTGTTTTGCTTTTACTCACGATGGTCTGTTTATGATGCATGCGACTTTCTGAGCAAATCTACAAGTTGAGATGGTTTCGCACAGATCTTTCTCTTCCAAAGACAACAATGCTATCATTGCAGCATTGCAATTCCCGCCTGGAACAAGCAAAAGCAACAAAGCAAGTAAGCGACATTTTGTGGTTTGATTTTGGCCCTTGCCTCCTTTCCACTCCCTAAAAAAAATTGACTAACACGAAATAAAAATATTCAAAAGTGGAATAACATATCCGATCAGTGATTTCAGTCGGTTAATAAGTACTGGAAACTGCTCTCAGAAGGATGGAAATGCTATTTTAGGGACCCCAGATATGAAATTCTCACAGGGGAACATGCCCCCGGCCTCCCTAGAACTTTGCACCCTCGGCGCTCGTGATGTTCTTTAACCCTACTACGGCACTCCTTAGGTTGAGTCTTTCAACTCTCCAAAGAACATTGCACTTTATAGTTTCTAAATAAAATATATAAATATATATGTAATCATACGTTTGCTCTTGCAACGAGCTAAACTGCTGTCATGCCCCTTCAGGCACAGCGACTGAAATTATACATAAATCAAGACGATCTATTCATTCAGAACGACAACGTCAAGTTTGTCCTTCAAACCTAAAACGATCTCGCTTAGTTAAAAGAAGGATTCTTCAGGTCATTCCTAACCCCTTTAGAAACAACTGGGGTTTGCCGGACTGGGATTCACCTTGAGTCTTTTAAAGGGACACTGTCATGCAGTTGGACTGAATTTCATTTATCAGATAACATGTTGAGATGGATATAAGCATGAACGATCTCGGTTTTCGAATCAATAGAGAGCTTCAGATCCGAGAATGAGAACGCAGACGCCAGAGTATTTTTTTTGGCCATAGTCCGCAGGCGTAGTTGTCCGTAGCACAGGCGGGAAACTCGTTGTAGGCCACCCGTCGACAACAAAACTCTGAGGAAAAGGCTTCTTCACGAGAAAGAGACTTACAGAAGAAAGTTTTGTACTTCTTACTCATCAAAAATCATTTCGACGTCAATTGTGTCATCCACATAAAGCATTATTGCGCTCATGACGCTAATTTTTCCCTTGAAAACACATAAAAAACCAGAGTAAAGAAGAAGAAACCGGTTGTTTTCAATCTAAAGTAACAAATGACTTGAGCACCAACACGAGGACGAAAACAAAGTACAAGACCTCTCGCGGACAAAACTCGTGCTAGTCGTCTCGTTCTCCTTCTCGGATCTAAAGCTCCCTAATATCTCGAGTCTAGTGAACCGAAACCATCCACTAGCATTTTCAACTCTTCTTGACTGAATAGCATTTCATCTTGAAAAAGGTTACGCTAGCATTTTACATATTGTTCCTTCGGACTTTACGAAAACATTCATCTACTTTTTTCCTCTCTCTCTCTCTGTTCTACATGTAGCCTATTTTGCATAGTACTTGTCCTGAAGTGTAGTTTGTGAATAAATAACTGGATTGTAGAATAAATTCGTCGAAAAAAAGCCATTAAATTCCCGTGACACCGCCCTTTTAACACTGGAATTACAAGGCAAAATTCTCTTGTTCGGCGGCTAACAGAGGTTAGTGAAATTCTGTATGGACCTGGGGCCTGTTTCTCAAAAGTCCCAAAAACTTTTCGAGCCTATTTCGGGTGACACAATTCTCTTTATATCTTCGCCACGCCGAGGTTCAAAGCCATTTTTCTTACATTAAAAACAAGTTAAAAGGTCAGCTTTTCAAAACAAGCGGATTGCAGTTTGACAACTGGCTTTTCGGGTCCAAAAAGTTCTCGGAACTTCCGAGAAACAGGCCCCTGGCCCGAGTTGCTCGAAGCATGGGCGTCAACCACCAAAGGAACGTATAGGCCTCGATAATTCCTAAACGGTTAGCGCTAATCATGCTTCGAGCAACCGACAGCTTACGTACATAACACAGAGTTTAAGTACCAACGACGTCAAAGAAATCAGTAACGTGATTGGCCGAACGAGGAAAAATCATCGTGCTGCACGTGCGACACGCCCTGTGCTGCAATTCTTTGACGAATCTGCCAAACGACGACGTGAAATTTCAAATTTGAGGTTTTGACGACAACGCGAACCCACAGTTGTAATCTTTCATTCTCTTCCTTCACATGAGAACCATTCGTGTCTATTAACTGGAACGACACTACGGCATTTCTTACAACAATGATGACTAACATGGACTAATCACAAAACAGTTCACTTAATTGCGAAGCTCTATTTTCAAGTTAGAGGACCATTTTTGTTGCAGCAGCTGTCGTAGTTTTTTAAACTCCCTAACAATACTATAAGACGTACTGGCCGGCTCAGATATTTGCACTTACCGAGACTTTCTTGCAGTACCATGGTCAGGATTGAATTCCTGTAAAGAGTGCGATTTAATTCACTATCGTTCACGACAGAGGATGGTCTTTCATTGATCTCTAGAGTGCTAGAGCTATGATCTAAACTTTTTGAAGTCCGCCGGCCCTTATTCCTTCCACTCATGCTACTAAATTTCTTCAGAGCAATAACGACTGACTCTAGATGATACAGAGACAAATTAAAGAAGTGTTCGTCATCAAGTTGCTTTCCTGATCGTCTTGCTTGTTCTGATCCAGCGAGATCTACAAGATGCAACTTAGACCTAAGAGAGCAATAGATCAAAACGTTAAAAAAAAAACAGCAACTTGATAAAATAAACCAAAATCAAGTTTTCCTTTCTGTAATGCATAAAAAAATCCTTGCTATTTACCCCGTGATTTTATGTTGAAGAGAAAGTAAAGTCAGAGTCCGAAATTCATACCCCCCAAATCTTACGGAAAATCCAGAATGTAACAGGACAGACAGTGCTTTACCACAAAAATATATATGGGTCAAATAACTACCGTAAAAAGATTACGAAGATTATTTCAATGGTTGGCCCTTTGCCATTCGCTATAATGCTCCGCAATCTCCTTTTCTGGTTGCATTGAATACAAAGAATAACATAACATAAAATTAGGAGACTTAATCACCCTCAGATGTCAAGACTAAGTGCTGACCAGGTCCAAATCTGTGAACGAGGGTTGATTGTAGCTGAATGTTTTAAATGTGTTCAATTTTTGGGCTGTAATAAGTCGCCAGGTTACGATGGCCTAACAGTTGAATTTTACAGAGCCTTTTGGAGTACAATACGAAATTTGGTGGTTGACAGTTTAAATTTCGCCTTCGAATACAGTGAGCTATCGAATTCCCAAGACGAGGCTATTGTAACGTTGATTGAGAAAAAGAATAGGGATAAACGATATTTGTCACACTGGAGACCGATTAATGCGGACGTAAAAGTAGGATCAAAGGCCATTGCCAAAAGATTGGAGAAGATTCTTCCATACGCAATCCATCACAATCAATGCATGCGCATACGTTAAAGGTAGAACAATTTTAGATGCTGTAAGAACCTTAGCGGATTTGATGGATTTTTCGAAAAGTGCCATATTGATAGAAGCTTGATCTGAATAGACTTTCAGAAAGCGTTTGATACTCTAAGTAGAGATCTGAATTCATGTTTCGCACTTTAGCTTCATTGGCTTTGGTTCAAGGTTTATTAAATGGAGTTTATGCTTTTCATAATAATGTTTCTAGTTGTGTCCTAAACAACTGCTACTCAATCTCGTCGCTTGCTGTCGAGCAGGTAGTCAGGTAGGGCGATCCCCTATCAGCGTATCTTTCAATCATGGTTTTAGACATATTGTGCATCAGCATACGTGGTAATAAGGACACTCAGGCTATTCCGGTGGATAACGAAGAAACAAAGTGTCGACTATTTTCAGATGACCTCACTGGCTTTGTAAGGAACAACCATTCTTTGAAACAGTTGTAGATGTTGTAGCACGTTTCCCAACGTGATCTGGACTTAAGATGAACCAAGACAGAGATAGTGTTACTAGGGAACTGTGCCCAAACTACGGAATTAAATAGTATTAAGTTCCAGAATGATATTGTTTAAAAAATCGGTTAAGATACTCGGAGTGCACCTTACATACTATAAAAGGTTGAAATAGAAATTGAACCTTGAGGAACTAATTAACGCTATGAAACAGAAGCTACGAATTTGGAGATGGCAAGATTTCACCATTATTGGCAGAATCCAAATTATCAACACTTTCATTATTCCAGTTTTTTCCCTATCGCGCTAGCTTGTTATGCTTTGATAAGAAATTTTTGAAGAAATCAAATAACATAATTTTTGATTTTATCTGGAAAGGTACAGATAAAGTTCAGCGTTCTGCAATTATAAGTGACATTGAAAATGGGGGACTCAGAGCCCCGCATTTGAAAACTATAATTGAAACTCAGAAAATACTTTGTTGTAAGAAACTCGCAAGCAATCAGGCAGCTTTATAAAATTACTTTGAGCCACTTGGGAGTAAATTGATTTTATTGTAATTTTGACCCAAAAAATTGCCTGTAAGATTACCAACATTCTATGAAGAATGTTTGAATTGTGTCGCTAAATGTTCAGTGGCAAATTATGATTGCATTCAACCATCTCATATAGACGATCGAGTTTCAAACATTATTCTACGGGGCCCGGTTGTTCGAAAGCCGATTAACTTAATCCAGGATTAGCGTAAGTTTCTCTTCCTTATTTGGTTTTCGAAATTGACTTCTCTTTATCTAAAGTCTTGCTGAATATCAGCGCTGAACAACACCTTGGAGTAAAGAAATAAACTCCTTGGTTAACTTTTAATCAGGGGTTAGTGTTAATCGGCTTTTACAACCGGGCCCGGAACAATAATTTAATTTGCATCGATGGAAATCGTTTAATTTTAAGACGTTCCAAGAAAAAGGTATCCTTAGACTTGGAGACTTACTACATGAAAATAATGACTTTACTATTAAAAGCAAGTCAAAAGAGCTGAATATTTCACCACTGGATGCCTTTAGGCTTGTGTCTGTTATCGACGCCTTTTCTTTGGTATGGCGTGAAAAACTAAAAACATCTGCTCGCTGTATTTGCAACGAACCCTTTGTTATATAGAGTCAGTACGGACTAATTTCAAACGGCTAATTAGTTTAAATCAAAACTGCTGTGTTCAAGACTATTAACAGAGGGTTTCGGGATAGAGTAATCATTCTGCCGACTGCTCAGTTAACTTTTAATCATAAATTCCCAGGTGACGTCTTGGATTGGAAATAAAATCTAGCCTGCCTTATCGTTTCACTTCTCATACGAAATGCAGAGATGCGGAAGAGACCTTTGAGCACATTCTTGTATCTTGTAACTATTCCCAGAGTTTCTGGACAGAAGTACTTAAATGGCTTGGTGATCAAGATGTTAAAATTGAAAGGCTCTCACTTAAAGATGCATTGTTTGGAATGTTTTTCCACGAAGTGTATTATATATAGACCATATCTGTATTACTGTAGTGCAACAAAAGGTTACGCCGTATTGGCACATTTATCGCAAAAATTAATATAGCCTGCTCACTTGAGACAATGATTGCCAAGTCAAAGGTTGATAGGCTCTCCGCTGATTGGTCGAAGTGGGGCAAATACATAAATGAATATATAAATATACGAGTATGTAAATATTCTATCAGTCTGACCATCTTGTACTGTACCTTGTACATCTGTACTTAGTTTAGTAAGGCGCTTTTGAGGCTTACGAAGGCGGTGATTGTGTACGTGTGTGAATGTGCGTGAGTGTGCTGTGTACGTGTGTGTGCGTGTTACAAGTGCGGAATTTGCATGAAAATGTGTAAATTAAATGTGACTTGTGTGAATTAATGTAAAGTTCTGAATACAGTAGATGTGATTAAAACTACAAAAGCAAAATAAAAAATAAGGAGACTGGGTTCCAACTGAATTGTGACGTCAAATTACGGTCTTTGCGAAAGTAGCAGACTACCGCGAATCATGCCGAGTTGATGTACTGTTGTTTGATGTTCATATTTCCCCGATGGTAAGGGCGAAACAATTTTGCGGCGCCTTTTCTGAGTGACTATACGCGGCCTGAAGCAAGAAAAGGAGACAACAATGGGTTAATTTCGTGGAGCAAAAGCACACCGACAAACCTGAAAATGATTTCTGCACCATCCTTCTGTCTAGAAAGTGCAATGGTAAATATCAGATGCGACCTGGAAGATCTTTGTCCACAAGATCCATCTGAATCAACAATTTTACGATTTGAAATCCCCAACTCATACAAGTCAGCAGCCTCCTTCTCCGAGGTCACGTGATGACATGACAGCCCATGAATATGACAAGCACCTTTTCCACCCATAGTCACCAAAACCTGAAAGAGATAATTTATA